>VDFB02193867.1:51753066-52015517 GCA_007258455.2 Sequoia sempervirens | reverse complement strand
ATCATGAGTAGAGAGCAGAACAACTGAAGGGGGGACAAATGGTTTAGAAAATGATACTCCACTTCTTTTTTTTAGCTGCAAAAAAGAAACAAAAAAAAAGTGATTGTAATCATATTATGACAACCATATTTTTGATAATATGTTAATGAATGTTAAAAACTGACATTTTTGACAACCATATTTTTTATAATATGTAAAATTGAAAGAATAAATGTTATTATATGTTGATGAATGAATGTGAATATGTTAATGAATAAGATAATGTTATATATATTTAATGAATGAATGTTATATATTTATTAATGGATGAATGAATGATTAATGTTATATGATCGGGTATGGGGAATTGAGAGTGATGTGAAGGGGGGGGGGGGGAAGGGGCCAAATGAGCTTCTACCATCACGTGGTTGGCCCTGTTAAGTAGAGAATATTAAACTATTCTCGAAACAAAGAAAAGCTCAATAAGGTAATGTACTTTTCAATATTTCATTATGTTGCGCTTTTAAGATTATGTGATTTTCATTAGTTCTCTTTGCTAAATAATATGTTACCCTTTGTACTTATTTTACTTGTTAACACATCTCATATGTTACCCTGGATGACAAATTTTGTAGGGGAAGCTATCCACAGATGGATCTCGCGTCTAGGGATATACGAGTTTAGATTAGACAAACTTGGGATGTACTCATGTAGCATAGAAACAAAAGAGAAGAGCCTAGCCATTTCAGCACAAGAATTGGCTTGAGACTGGTATGTGGTTCGAACTAGGTCTGGGTGTGAGGGGTCTAGGAGAGAGCCCTGTAACACAACTGGTATTAAATCATTAAACATACAAATATTGTAATTATGTGGTTAATGTTAAAATCATCCACAATTCACTATGTGATGAGTAGTTAGTGATGATGTCATGCTATTGTTTGGTAGGTTATTGATTCTGCATTTGCTCCCAATAATCATCTCTAGTTGCTTACATGCCATTTGATCCATATGAGGGGCACTTTTCAATCTGGGTAGCAATTTTATAGATGATTCTCTTATTAGTGACCAATGGAATAAGTGAGTGCATGGATTGCTCCTAGTAATCGCCTGTCATGTGCTTCCTACACTAATGATAAAATAATTTCATTGGATATAATTAATACAGTTATGTATTATATGTTACTGGTTTGGTTTTTGGTTTGGGTTTAACTGTTATTTTTATTCACCCAGGTATCATATGAGAAAGCACACACATATTTTTCTAGAGATCCATCACAAAAGTGACCTTCTCTCTCTCTCTCACACACACACACACAATTGACCAAAAATAGAATGCACTATTTGGAAATCATTAGTTGTGGATTTAATTTCTATTTGAACTCAATTATAATCAGGTGGGCTTCATACGTTGTGAGAACAATACTTGTTTTGATTCGTGAGCTTGGTGTGCAGTTCAATGATGGCATCAACATACTTGTATGTTGTCTTTACACTAACTTTTACCTGTAAAATGTTAAGAACATATTTTACTTTATTCCACTATGAGAGAAGACATTGAAGAAGAGTATCATAGAAAAACACTCAATCATTAAGGAACTTCAGTCCCAAACAAAATTAGGAGAATACACAAAACTTCAACAATTCACTTTCATTCACCAAAAATCCATCAATTCCTCTTGAAACCATAAGGCTATCAAACATCACAAAAACCAAATTAATATTTCAAACCCTTTATTAGATTCCAATTCAGCTTATCCACCATCAAAATGTTTGTAACAATCAATAACCAAATTTGAATCACTGAAATTAGTCCATACTCTCTACAAGTACCAATCCACTCATCTTAGCAACTTACTTTACAAGGCTAATTAACAAGAATCCAATCATCACTTACTCAAACAACTTTAACAACATGTTCTTGACACAAATACTTACTCACCAATCATTGACCCATCAAACTTGCCCTTGGTTTGCAATCTATATGCCTTTTTCCACATATGATTCACCTTGCTTAATACATCAAGTCCTTCAACCTTCCTTCAAGACTCTATCAAACACTTAGGTATCATTTGTAACATCAATAAAGCAACATTAGATCATAATTCAAACACTGTTTTATCATAATATTAGGTTCTACATTCAAATTACCATTTTGCACAAAGAAACCAACCTGCCCCAATCAACAATTCCAAACAGTTAATCTTCTAAATTCCCTCCAAGTATTTAGGCACCTTTACTAATTACATTTAGACAGGTTCCCATCATAAAACATCCATTATTTCACTATTTGACAGATTCACATCTTATGAGCAATCTACACACCAATCTACTAGTAGGACAGCAAACCCATGTATTAGGTGGCATATCATAAAACATCCATTCTTTCACTGTTTGACAGATTCACATATTATGAGCAATCTACACACCAATCTACTAGTAGGACATCAAACCCATGTATTGGGTGGCATCATTCCAAATTCAAAGCATGTCCACAAACTTCACACACATTTAGAGACCCATTTCCACTATCTTTAACATGCCACAATCCCAAACTTCAATATTAGGAACAATCATCAATAAAACTGATTATGCGTTGCCAAAAGAGCCCTTATTAGGCCATATATACAAAGAAAGTTGTCTTGAAACATCTCAAATACACAAAATAACTTGATACAGTCTTACATCATGCCTCAAAACTAAAGATTCAATTACTTTCAAGGGAAAAAAGGCTTCATATAATCGTGTTAGGGAGGGAAGATGTTTGAACGAATAATTTTTAAAAAAAAAAATTGCAGGGTTTCGTCACAATTTCGACAAACATTGGAGCAAACTGTCGTTGCCATTACGACGAAAACTATGTTGTGTGTACAAAAACCTCGTCGCAAAATTTTGTGGTTCATCAAAAAATGGATGAACGTTTGGTTTTTTTTCGACGATTTCAAATGGGCGTTCTGCAACGTTTTGTGATTTTTTGCATCAATAGATGGATGAAGTTACATTGATTTTACGACAGACACCACCAACATTTTCCATGGCATAGATTGATGATGCTAGGTTGTGGTTTCGACGTATAAAAATTGGTCATTAAAGTGATGAAAATCCAATGATGAAATTTAAATCAATGTTGCATCGATAAGTCGACAATATTTTGTCAATATGTCACCAAACATTCATTGAAATTTGTAGTCAAATACAGTAGTGATTGCAAAAAATTAGAGGTATGACAGAATAGTGAAGTAACATCAAATTGTGAAAGAGAAGATTGAGACAGTCATACGAAGGACAACCATCAAACAAAGGTTTTAATCAAGAGACAATCATCCTTTGATAAGTTGAAAGAAAGTCATGAATATAAGAGGACAACTTGCAAGATTGTCATATACATTGTAAAGGACAATGAATAAGGTTTTAAATTCTTACTCAAAGAGAAACTAGTAACCTAATCCTAATATCTAAACTCCATTGCATAAAATTTTATTGAAAAAGGAAAGTACCATGCAGTTGAATACAAAAAACTCATCTTACAAATTTGCACAGCAAGCACAACCTACGAATTGGATTCTAATTTTTCTAAAAAAGAAAAAATCAAAATAGTGAATATTAAACTACACACTAGAATTTTATTTGTGGAAAATGAGCAATTTGGTGAGAAAAATTACTTGCATCATGCATCTTGGATACTTAGCTGGTGTACTAAAAAATAGGATTGCAAACCCAAAATTATTCTCTCTGGAAATTCAATAGAAAAATACATAATGTTATCCTGGATACCTAGCTCTTACGCAGTTAATAAAACAATATGAGCATGATTATGAATAGTTTTACTTGGTCCCACTCTTGATCTCCATGTTTGAGAGCCTTATATTTAAGACCCCATGAATCAACTTTGATCCATTTCTACCAAAAGAGATATCAATGTGTAAACAAGGAGCCACATTTAGAAAAATTGTTTGTCGATTTCTTTTGAGAAATTTAGAGACTACAAAAAGAAGATACCTGATGGGGATCATGTGGGCTTCCTAGAGAAAGCACTGCAATATGGCCTCAAGCAGCCATGAAAAACTCTAGATTAGCTTCACAGTAAATCCTAACAGCATGACCTTGAGGCTCCTCTTCATTAAGTTGACGGTATGAAGAACCAGATCCATATCCTCCTTGAGATACATATCAGAGTGAATAATAAAACATAGTGACACAAGCAATCTAAATTGTGAGATAAAGATTCCAAACCCTCTATGGAAACATGACTTTTACTAGATAATCAACATTTTAAATTTAAGTAATACCCAAGAAAAATAATTCCATACAATGCAACTACACACGAAACTTACAGATGGGACTGATTTTCCACTTTTGACTCTCTTTATTCCATTTGCAGAGGGAAATCTCTACCCCTTAAGTCAAACCCAAAAATATGAGTTTATCACAATCAATTTATTTTGTTTTGCCTCAAACCCCAAATGGAAAATTCAAAACTCAAAGCACCATTTTACCTCTGCCACGAGACAAGTTGATCAATGAGCATCAAATGACTTCTAGGCTATAGTTGCAGGTTTCCTTCAGTGTGGATCTAGTTTTGTGTGGTGTTGGTCTCTACTCGGAGTGGCGTGGAGAAACCCTTCCCTGTGAAGGATAAAGGTGGGAATTTTTTTCACAATCTCAAATCTTCCAAATGTTTTACGTATTAATTTTTATTGTAATGACATTTTTAAATGGTGGGGAAGAGGGAAATTGGGAGCACCTGAATAAATGGACTTCAAATTTTTATGTGTGACTAACTATTTAGTCATTTCTATTTGTGTGACTAATTATTTAGTTGTGTTTTTTACCTGACGATCAAATTAGTCATTTATAGTTGTGTTGCAAAAAACTAGTAGAATTTAATCATTTTTAGTTGTCGTGACTAAAATTTTGTCACGTAATCATTTATTTGCCAAATTCTACTAGTGATTTGTTCTGAATTGTGTGTAAGTCTGGTAGAAAGTGTTGCAAAGTGAAGATGGACAACGATAGTAGAGATAATTTGGTTGTGTTGGAAATGGTTGAGAAGCTGAACTCAAAGAGGATGAAGCACCCTAAGCCATACTATATCTCTTGGTTGCAAGGAGGTCATCAAATTCGGGTAAGTGAACAAACCATTGTGAATTTTCACATTGGAAGATATAAGGATGAAATTGGATGTGATATAGTACCCATGGATTTTTGTCATGTTTTTTTGGATCAACCTTGGATTTGGGATAGTGAAGCTATACATAATGGTAGCAGTAACACTTATAGCATAATCAAGGATGGGAATAAATATGTGTTGAATCCATTACGAGATAAACAAGAGGAAGTGGTAAAAGAAATTTCATCAATATGCCCTAATGAATGTATGAGAGAAGAAAGAAACATCAAAGTTGAAATAGGTGAGAAATAAGTAGCTAAGAATCCTTTGAAGGATGAAGAGAAGAAAGAAAAGATTGCAGTAGATATGAAGAATGAAGAAAAAGAAGAGGAGATCCTTGTGCAAAAGGATCAAGAGGAAAGAGAAGAGATTGCAATAGAGATTTCAAAGGATGAGAAGTTTTGCAGCCCTTTGATAGAAGGGGCATGGAAGGAAAAGAGTGTAGGAGAAGCCCATACAGTCCTAAAAGGAGGCAAATCAGTTGTAGTAGGTTCTTTTGAAGAGGTAAATTATGAAATTACAGCGAAGAATGATCCATTAGAAGACATGGAAAGTTTAGGACAGCGATATGAAGAAGAGACAACTCATGAAGAATTGAAAAGAGTGGAGGCAGTAGAGGTTGCGGCAGAGGTATGTCTTTTGGAAGACATGAATGTAGAAACTAAATTTGATATAGCAATAGCTACGAGTCCTTTGGAGGACATGAGGATGGCGATAGCTATGGGAGATGAAAACATTACAGTGAAGGGCAATGAAAAGGAAATTGAAGAAGCAAAGTAAAATGAGGTAAAATTTGAAACTTTTGAGTATAATTTGTTTGGGATGATGAATGCAATAAAGGATGAAGGGAAAGAACATAGACACATGGAAAGTTTCAATGTAGATTTTTGTAAGAAGGTTGTTGATTTAGTTGTTGTTGAGGAGCATAACTTGCTTGAGATATAGATTGAGAAGATGTTCGAAAATGAACACTTGAAAGGAAATGAAGGAGCAACAACCTAGTGAAAGAGGTTGTAACAACAAAGTGTGTAGAGTTAAGTTGTAATGTTTCTAAGATTTGTGATGAGGAAGTTGATAGGGAGTTGCAAATAGATGGGGAGAAGAATGTAGTTGTCGATTGGCATGCAGATGTATATTTGCATGTAGAGGATGAGAAGGATGGAGAGATTTCTTGGTGGAGGAGACCGGATAATAGTGGGTTAGATCCCAAAAAGGAAAAGAGGAGAAGAAAATTTTTTGGAGGAGGTCGGTAAATGGTGGATACGAATCCATGAGAGGAGAGAAGAATAGTGAGCAAAGTTGGAGGAGAAGGATGCTTGTCCTAGTTAGGTGTTGGAAAATAAGGAAGAATTAATTTTACGCACTTGTTAAAGTGATGGATTTCGTTGCAGGTTGTTTACAACCTAGAAGAGTAGTTCGACTACTCAACTCTACCTTTGTGAGCCTATGTTCACAAATTTCCTACCCAGTGTGTCTAATGCAAGAGCATCTAAAAATGAAGAGATGCAATAGGATGGATCAATGATGGAATGGGATGACCAAAATAATTTATCAATTCATTCCAAAATTATAAAATCAAACTAAAATTAAAAAACCATGATTGGGGCAACTAGCTGGGGCGATTCATAATTTTTGATTGGATTAAATATCTTCCCAATACAAAATGTGTGGGACCAACTTGATAGTTGTTTTCATTGGCAGATTAAAATAATAGATTTCATTCATTTGTATCTAGCGCATTATATTGGGTGTCAACTCATTTGAAAAAGGTGATTATTCAATTACTGTGTATTTTGAATAGCCTATGTTTTGTCATTTTCCAGTAGCAAGGGGATTTGTTTCAATTGAAAAGGGAAACCATTCATATTCTATTGGTACTGGCACCCATATTGAACCATTTAAAAATTTAAAACAACAGAGGGATAAAAAGATAGGTTACACAAAGAATTACCTAAGGAAAGTTTAATAAAGAGGAGGGAAGAGATGTTGCATAGCAAGTAAAGGAGAAGGAGCAACATGGAAGAAAAGAAGTGACCACATAGGAAGAGAGAGAGAACATCATGCAGGTTGCACTACCTCTGAGAGGGGGCAGCGATACAATTTCAAGGGTAAGGTTGTCAATAAATGTGAAACGTGGGTAAGTAGTGGATGGTGCCCATGATATTTTCCTTTTTAATTTGCAAGTAGTTGATGTGAAAGATGGGTGAGTTGCATACAACTTGAGGGAACTTAAGAAGAGGCAATGAAAGATGAAAGTTTGACTATGTGAAATTGACATGGCATCAATTGATGAGTAACTCCATTTTGAATGGTGAAATCAGAATCTAAATTGCAGAGATTGTGGGTATAGAGCAAGGTGTGTCTGGTCAAGAAATATAGATTTGTGAAAGAGAATATTACAGATCAAAATGGTATGAGAGACCATTGAAAGCCAAGAGAACATTTTTTTTATACAGTGTATTTGAATTTTGATTTAAATAAACATTGTAACTAGATAAATTAATTATTTGAATAAAACAAATGTTCTTGTCTCTGTAATATGTGCATTTGTGTAAGTGTTGGAGAGCATAGGATTTTCCTCTTGCTTTACAAACATTCAAAATACAAATAGATCCCATTTAGAAGATCTTAAATTCCACTTCAATCTAGGCTTGAGGGCATCCCACAATACCCAATCTCCCTTAAATTTATTGTGTATTCACATAACTTGGAAAATATAAAGATGTACCATTAATAATACTTGTAACATTAAGCATGCATACCAATAACATTAAGTCCACCCTAAAACAAGGGATATGACTTGAGTAAGTAAGCACCAACAAAAAAATCCCTATTATTAGTGAGTTAGATCATATAAGTTGGTAAATTGGCTAACTTAAGCATTGTGACCCATTCTTTGAGACTTCTTAACACAAGACAAGATGCAATTTAATTCTCCTAAGGTAAAATTAAAATTTAAGTTTCACAATTTAAAAAGAGAAATGAAAATAAAAGTTTTTTTTGAGTGTTTTGATTCCCATAGGACTTCATTCATGATTAAAAATATTATTTGTGATGGTTTCAATTGAGATCTAAGCCATTATACTAATTCAATTATGGTCAAACTCTTTTATCCTAATTTTTTTTCTCAATATAAACATTATTACAAAAATGAGAAGAATATGGATAAAAGAGTTCAAGTGTTTAGAATTCCCTATTTTTAAATTTTGAATCTTTAATGTAATTTAAAAGGGATTCCTTCATGCTCTAGATAATTAAAATAGTGTGAAGTTAATTTAGTGAATAAGTCTTGTATATGTTGGAGTATAACTTGGAAGGTTACTAAGACTTAGCACTACTATTTAGGTGTTTAAAAATTCATTTAAATGTGTATGGATTCTATGAAGGCATCTAAGAGATAGCAAACCTTTGTAATTAGAAAGGATTTAGTGACTTGAGGAGATGAGACCTCATCCTTTTAGATTTTTCTCCCACATTAGATTTGTATAGGTAAAAATTCTTTGGTGTTTCATGCTTTTTTATTCTCTCCAATTATTGTTATATTCTTTTGAGTTCATGCACTTAGCAAAAATAATAAATTTTTAGAATTGTTTTATTCACGTCTTGTATAGAGATCATTAGTTATATTTATCAATTAGAGAATAGAATGAATAGGATTTATGATAGTAACTCATGGAGTGTAATATCCACCATATTTGTATATCACTCTTTGGTATAATTTGTGATTGTTGCCCCATCTTGATGTGATTAGTTTTTTGATAAAATTCATGTGTTTATGATACATTTATTAGCAAACTTCCACTTCATTACCTTGTGTTAGATCTCCTTGATGATAGTGCTTTGTGAAGGACAATGCTATCATATTTTCATGGTGAACTATAAGGAGACTAACCTAGCACTAAGGTTTGTGGAAAAACCTCAAAAAATCCCACTTTTATCATAGTTTATATATATGGAAGAAAGTGGCAATCAATTATTATAGTGAAGATTGGTAAACGTTGAAGTATTGAATTTTTAAAATGTGTAAGAGAATTAGTTCCAACTTTTTTTGTAGTCCACAAAATAAGATTATATCCATAATTGGAACAAAAAAAAAATTATGGTTTAAAATTATTTTGTGTGTTATCTTTCTTTGACTTGTAAAATAACACTTTCTACTTATCATGGATAGAAACCAAGAAACATACTAAATTATTATTTTTTTGTTTTTTGTCATAAATAATAAATATGAAAGTTTTTTTAGTCAGTTGATAAATAGATTAATGATTCATTTTCATTGAAAATAATATTATAAAAATGTAGAGAAAATTTTTGAGTTGATAATGTTGTGTTTAAATGAGAAGTTTGAGACTTTACCTTCCATATATTTTTTATACTTATAATTCAATATTATATGTTAAAAATAAATCCACATTTGTTTCATGACTGTATATAGAGATGAAAATTGAATTAGTAGTGTTTAAGTGTCTTTCTATCTTAGAAAAAATGAAGTAGATTAAAGTGTTAATGGATATAAAACTATGGATTATAAAATCTCTTCATTAATTTAATAATAAATGCATGTCTTACTTATGATACATACTTGGTTACTTGTATGGTGTTGAGTTTATCCCTTCTTCTTTGCTTATATATTTCAATCATAAACCTATTGTTTATTTGATGGAGGAATGAAAGATGGATAAATTTATTTTAGGGGATTAACTTTGTAGACACTTAAAGTTTATCACTGTCGATTGTGAGGATACCGGTATGGGAGAATTATGCTTGATCCATGAAGAATCAAAGCATAACGGAGCCACCAATACTCGAATCTCAACAAGATTGATCAAACAAGATTAAAACCAAACATTTCATCAAAACTTAATATACTAAACTACGAAATCCATCAAAACATCTATTCTAATTTAAGCGTTGTACATCGATTAGGACATTTTTCAGTATCTACAATCACATCTAAAATAATGTATATCATCATCGTAATAATTATTTAATTTCATCCACAATTGAATCGTGCAATTAAATCCACATCACTAATTATTTAAATTAAAATAAATTAATTCACTTTTGGCAACTTAAAATAAAAAAATAAAATTTAAATAAATTTATCCATCTAAAATTCAAATAAATATGTCCATGTTATTGGGAAGTGGGCCTAGCTCAATTGGCTAAAGCATCATGTTGCAAGAAAGAGGTCACGAGGTTTAGTCTCCCCACCATCTCCATGGTATCGGAGGGCATGTCGCGCCAATGTCACCGGTCATGTGAAAAAAGTTTACCAGGTGCACTGCAGTTTATAGGGGGATGGATACCCGACCAATTCCTACAATCTAAAAAAACAAATAGGCCCATGTTATCCATCCACAATAATTTAATTAAATTAAAAAGGCCTCATTCCATATTAGACAATACACCGAGAGGGTCTCATTAATAGACACCATCCATTGATTATTTAATCTCAACAATTCACATCCTCAACCAATCACATATAAATTGAGTCTTGATTCCTCCATCACATATATCATAAGGAGAACATAAAATAATATCATATGAGAATCCATCAAGCACAAGGCACATAGAGAGCACACATCAAGCATACACATACAAGCACATGGTATAAATTTTTTAAAGTATCCAAAGAGAAACTACATTGGTAATATCTATGATCAAATCCATTCAACAAAAGGAGGTCTCTTGCTTGGTAAGTAAAGGTAACTATTTTTTTTATATTCTTTAGACTCAATCTCAATGTATTTTTCTTGATTTAGAATAAGGATTTAATATGCCTTTAATCTCTTCTATTTTATTTTGGATCTAACATTAGACATTCTAGCACACATAGTGGGATCCCTTTGTCTTGGTATAATCTTAATTTTGTAGACCTTTCATTGTTTGATTTTGTAGGTCTTCCATAGGATTTTACCTTCTTATTTGCCAATAAGATTTTTGGGTAATTCCTAAGGCAAAACATACCTTAAAATTAAGTTGAGAAGGCCCAAAAACCTATAAATCAACATAAAAATTGATAGAGTGTGGATTTGGTAATTTTTTAGTCATTTTTGGAGCTAGGGAAAATATTAGCAACTAATTCCATACAACTATATGGATTAGTATAGTCCATAAGAGTCATAGGCTTTGTCATTCGTTGAGCATTACAAATATATGACATATTATATACAATATTCTCAATGTCAATGTCAATTAGTAGAAAATTAGCATTTTCAATGGTCAAAAGGTACGATATGATGTCAATAATCAACAATGTATAGGTATGTGTGAGATCATGCATCATCATTGATAGTCATATAATTCATACATCAATGATTATATTAGCATTTTTTTTTAATCATAGGGTTGACCCCCACTCATATTAGTGACTACAAGCTTGGTTTTGGCTCGAGGAAATAAGAAGGCCAACCCTTGGTCTCGCCTAGCCCTAGATGGCTTAGATCTAATAGGCAATGCAACCAACATCAACACAATCTCCATCAATAATTTCTCACACTCATCATTGCCTTCTATCACTAGGATATTGGTAGAGTTTATTTTTTAGGCATTGTAGAATTTCTTTCGCTCAAAAAGCATAAATTTTGCATATGATATCGAATTGTTACATTTTTATAGATGTTAGAAAGCTAGTTTTGAGCAATACATAGTTGTATGATTATTTTTCTATATTGTACTCCAGTTATTAGATTCATTTTGAAGATTTTTTTTCATTTTACTACAATGGGCATATCTTTTAAGAAAATCCTTGGCTTGTTAACTCTCAACATGAAAGATTTTAAATTATTATTTACATCATCTTAACCCTCTTAGTGTAGATTTTTCAATTATCTAAGCTTAAGTGCAAAAAAATCACTAATGCTTATTTTGTAGGTTTTCTTGACAAAAATATAATTTCAAATACAAATTTTAATTGTTGCTTTGTAATTATGTGTTTGCATTGTTAGGTTTGTGCATTCTTTTCTCTTGCACTTTGAGTGATTTTGAGAATTAAATGAAACCTAATCATTTGTGTTTCCCATGGATAGTTTATGTCTTCTCTTATATTGCACTTCATGTGATCCTAAGAATAAAAATAATTATTCCTTCTTAATAGCAATACTCTATAAAATATTCTTGATGTCAATGTAAGCCAATAAACCATCAACATTTTTCATTGATAAAAGGGTAAATTATGATGTCATTAGTTCACATTTATAGCTATGATTGGGGTCACATTTCATCATCAAAAGTCATATCAATCATACATCAATATTGCATAAGCACAATTTTTAAAATCATAGGATTGACGCCCACTCATATTAGTGACTTGGAGCTTGGTTTTATCCCATGGACATGGGAGCCAACCCTTGGTCCTACTCGACCCTAAGGGGCTTAGATCTAGCAAGTAGTATGACCACCCTCAAAATTTCCTCCACCAAAAATTTTTCCAATCACCACTACGCTTTGCCGCTACACTAACCAACTACCAAAATAGTGGAAAAGTTTGTTTCTAAGGCACAATAGGGGGATTTTTCTTTTGAAGAGTGTAACTTTTACACAAAGTATTATATTTTTACATTTTTATAGATATTAGAAAGTTGGTTCCAAGAACTTTGTATCTATATAGATATTTGTTCTAAATTCTACCCTATATTTGGGTTTTTATTTTGAAGCATATTTTTCGCAATAGGCATATCTTTTACATATGGAGTCAAATTTTGGTGTTTTTTAATTTATTCATAATGTTGGCTTGCTATCTCTTGACTTGTAGGGGTTTTTTGATATTTACACCATCCTAACCCTCTTTGTTGGATTTTTCACTTGTCTAAGATCAAAATCAAATCAAATCACTAATGTTTATTTTTTAGGCTTGCATACCAAAGTTAGAATTTCAAATAAAAATATTTTTTTCTCTGTAGAAGTGTGTTTATATAGTCAATTTTATGTATAATTTTATCTTTCACTTTGTGTCATCTTGAGAATCAAATGCAACCTATCACTTGTCTTACCCAAGGATAGTTTATGTACGCTCTTATTGCGCTTCATGTGATTTTGAGAATAAAAAATAGAGATCCCTTTTTTTATAGAAATTGTGTGTTCTAATTGGGTATATAAATTCCTTAGAGGTTTTATCATTCTAGGATAAAAATGATTCCCCATATAAGTTTCCAATGAAAGAGATGAAGGGTTGTCTTCTCAAGCCAATTTATTAGACAACACTATTATATCATAGGCTTGGGCCTCATGTACATTTGATTATATCAAGGAGTCCATTAGTTGAGCCTTGTTTAATTATATATTAAGAAGACAAAATATTTGTAACTTGTGATGCATCAGTGAATGGCTAGCCATGGGAAGTTACTCATCACACATTATTGAAAATATAATAATGGACTATAAGTATGGCCCTAATCCTTTGTAGTTGGTTCTCTAAGATATGGGATTGAGATTGTTTACAATAAAGTTTGATGTATTGGTGGGCTCATAAGCCAAATGTACCCACTTAAATAATTTAGGTTATTGGTGTGTCCTCTTTGTCTATCCCTTTGTATTTAACGTGGATGCAAAACTAAAATAAAAGGAAAGATAAAATTTTATGCCAATCATAACTAGAAATCAATCAAATTTTAATATAGAACTAAATAAAGAGTGTTTTTTTATCCAAGAATCCTCATGTCTACTATAAGTGTGAAATAATTAAATAAGTAAAACAACTAAAACACTTCTTAATGAAACATTATACCAAGATTTAACAACAATTAATTAATTTAAAGTACAGAAAACTTGAAAGTGTCTCATTGTTTCCTATCTCCAAAGATTTATCAAATCACGGAGGGCTCTCAGATTTGGTAAGCACGATGACTATTAAAATGCCTATCTAGAGAGTGGAATGATGCTAAATGCAATGATCTAATGATTGATAATGATTCCTAGAAGCTATGATGAAGTTATTGTGATCTATGTTGACATGAAAACTAGTGGAGGAAGGTACAGTAATCTATGATGTAGCCATGATATTGATTCTACTAATGCTATGATTACTAAATGATGCTATTGCTATTGTTATGATTGCTTGATTGTTTGATTGTTATTCCTGCAGAGTAAGTTTGCAAAAATATTGGATCCATTTCTTGTATCTGAAGGTTGTATATATAGATTTCCCAGCAGCACATTTGCAAAGGGCAGCAAAACAAAGGCTCGGATTTGATCTGGAGAATTTGAGTGGTGAGAGATGAAGAACCTTGAGCTGATCATGGGAATAGTTTCTCCCCATGAAAAAATATGGCCAGGTGATAGGAAGAATCAGAGGAAGGAAATTGGAGAGGATTGCCTACAAATTTGTCTCCACAACTTTCCCATGAATACCAGTTGAATTAAATTGGATATTTGCTATCTAATTTGGTAGGTGAGTGAATAGAGGAAATTTTCCTTTATGCCTTTATTTGAATAATTTGATTTATTCAAATTAGTAAAAGGGAATAAATAATTTAATAAAACAAACTATAGAATTTGTTTATTAAATAAATATAGAAGGGATATGATAATTAAACAACAAAGTATTTAACCTTGTTTAATTAATTAAGATTGAATAATGTGATAATTAATTAACACAAACTATTAAAGTTGTATATTTAATTAAAATTGAAGAATAGGAGAATGAACTATAAATAAATATTTCTATTTATTTAATAATAGAGGAAATTAAGGTAATTAATCAAATAAATTGTAATTAATTAATTTAGATTATCCAGACCATTTAAAGGTGTATACATTTTGCCCCTCTTTGAAGTAATGTGTTTATGCATTGCTTCAAAGAAAATTTTGTTGTTGCTGCTAGTATCGACGAAAAAAATTTAGTATGCCCTTGACTTTCCCCAGACATTTATTTTTCAAGTGATGATGAATATATGCCCCCTCGGGAGATAAATTAATGAATTTTTGGTTTTTTTGAATTTTTTGGAATTTTTGTTTTTTATAATTTTTCCATGATTTGATGTAGATTTGATAAAGATTTGATGTTGAAATAATTTATCTTCTGATAAAGAATGTAGAATATTGCCCCTGGATGAATTTGAATTAATCTCTCCTTAAAAAAAAATAATTAACCCCATAAAAATCCCACCAAAAATAACCTATAAAAAGTCAAAAAGGTCATTTTCAAACTCATTTGTGCATTTGAGTTTTGAAAATTTGTGAGAGAGAGTAATTTGTGCAATTTGGAGCAGGACGTCAATTCCCTACCATACTCACCGTTTTGAGCGTGTGCAATGCCACCACTTCCCGACCATCTATGGACCTCTGGTACATACCCATTAACTCCCTTGGTTTGTGTGATTTCCTCATTTTTTGTGCATTTTTTCGGGTTTGAAAATTTAAGTTTCTTTTAGCGCTTTTGCATGCCGCAGTAGTGCTTATTCTTTTTGTTCTAGTGCTTCGAACGTTTTAGGGCTTAGGTCAAACATTTTAGTGCTTAGGTAGGATGTTTTAGCGCTTCTAATGTTTTGGCATGTAGGATAGATAGTTTAGCGCTTTTACCTACTATTTTAGTGCTTTCAATAGATTAGCGCTTTAGATAAGAGGTTTAGCGCTTTCACCTTCTGTTTTAGTGCTTTCACTTGTTTAGCACTTTGACCTGATAGTTTAGCGCTTTGCCCCAATTAAATAGCACTTCCGATGAAGCGGTGCTTTTACTGTCTATTATGGAACTTATGCCTGATGAAATGGTGCTTTTGATGTTTTAGCGCTTTGAAACTCTATTTCAGTGCTTGTAAGTCAAATTGATAAAATTTGTCAAATTTGTCCTTGATTTTGTCAATTTTGGATCGTGCCAGTCGTTGGTTTGATATGATTGATGATTCTGATCAAGTAGATGATGTCAACCTCATGATAGGTGAGGTTTGATAATTGATTTGATCATAATTATCCTCATGATAGGCGAGGAATAATTATAATTTGATTGATGAACCTCATGATAGGCGAGGTTGACTTGATGTATTGACCTCATGATAGGCGAGGTTCAATGATGTTTGATGATTGACCTCATGATATGTGAGGTTCAATGATGTTTTCTCATGAGATTTAATCAAAATTCTCACCAAGAGCTGATTAGGTTGATATGATATTTGATGTTTTGATGGTTTGACAAAAGAGTATTGACTTTGAATATTTCATGATGATAGGAGGCTCTGACGAACCTCTAGATTAGAGAGTGATTTCCTCAGACATTTGATTTGATACGACAGCTAGCCCAACCTGAGACAACTATCATTACACGTTGTGGATTGTCTTCCATATTTGATATGCCCCGGATTAGGATTAATCGAGGTCTCCTGACAACGTTAGCGGAGAGGTGGCACAACAAGCATAACACCTTTCATCTAGCTACCAGTGAGATTACAGATACCCCAGAGGATGTTTGGAGGATTCTACGGATTCCAATTGTGGGGGATATTATTGTTTATGATTCATCAGAGTAGGGTGGTATTGATGCTCTTCAAAGGGTGTTTCAGGATACCAAGATTGCTGGTATGTGGATTTTGTGGTGTGAGATGGTTGATGCATATGCCACTTTTCTGACTGTACTTGTTGGATTCATCGGAGGTTTCCTTTGTCCTGATCATAGGTCAAAGGGATTCTCTGTTGGATGGGGTCATGTGCTTGAGAGTATGGTCATGCATGGGACTAGATACGCTTGGGTCATGTGCATGCTTGCCCATCTATATCATTATTTGCATTCAGTGGTTTATCTTGGAGGTCAGAGTTTATCGATCGGAGTCACTTTACTTCAGGTGTGGGTGTGGGAGCATATTGTTGTCACATGGCCAGTGATGGTGAGGTAGCGTCTTGCTAGGTGGCCTTATGTGCACAGATATGTAGGTTGACTTAACCTAGATTGGGTAAGTTAGATCATTGGCACAGAGTTCTTGATGATATGGAGACTGTTACCTGGCGTCCCTATTTGGATTGTGAGCATTGGGATGATGATGATGGCAGTTGCCATTCTTATGTCAGTGTTTTATTTTGATCGGGTGTACACGATGGGTGTTGGAGAGATTTCTACTAAGACGAGTGCTTCGCCAATACAACATCATTCATGGTATTCCATAGGGTGTTTCCCACTATGCTCAGCGATAGTTGGATTCTACAAATTGGGGGCCTTGGTTGTCCTATGATGTGGCTATGTAGGAGTTTCAGGATTTATAGTCACTTGTGTGGGAGATCCGACCAGATATTGTGGAGCCACCAGTGATAGTAGATTATGTAGAGCATCTAGTATTACATCCATTTCCGTGCATTATGATTCTTGATGAGCTAGCACCATTAGCTACTGGGGTGAGGTTGTTTTTGCACACCGATGCTGATGGAGGGGAGAGGAGATTGGTGGTGAGGAGGATGTTGGTGGTGAGGAGGATGTGGAGGTAGAGGAGGTGGATAGCAGCAGTGATGAGAGTGATGGCAGTGGTGATAGTGGAGATGAGGGGAGTAGCAGTGGTGATAGCAGTGGGGATAGTCTAGGCGAATCGGGTGCAGGTGGGTCAGTTCCAGGCCTAGAGGAGTATTTGATGCCTTGCAAGAGGCAAGTAGTTGTAGACCCTTCAGAGCAGGATGTGCAGCAGTGGAAAACCTAGATAGTGAGTCTACAAGTACAAGTTCAGACATTGCAGGGTCAGTTGACTCAAGCCCAGGGTTTGTTGGTTCAGACCTAGACACTGATGCAGGCTCAGGCTCAGGCCCAGGTTCAGGCCCATGCATAGGCTCTAGCATTAGTACAGGCTCAGTTAGCTACAGCTCAGGCACATATCACAATATTGATAGCTAAGAGGGACACTGGTAGACAGGTTGCAGAGCAGGCTTAGGGTTAGGCCGAGAGAGTGCAAAGATTAGCAGATGGTACCACTTTAGTACATTACATGGTAGAGGCTATCCATGTTGTTCAAGAGGTTGAGTACTATAGATGGAAATATCATGATGCAGTTCCCTCCGAGTAGATAGTCAGCTACGCGCAGTCTCAATCAGGCAGGACTCATTTCTGGACTGTCAATGCGGGTGTGACCCAGCCTCTCTGGAGAGACCCTAGAGATCCTGGTACATCCGGTGGTGGTGGAGGGACTGGTCCCGAAATGTCGACACCATCAGGAGCTAGTAGCACATAGTTTGATGATTGTACCCTTTGTTGTATTTTGAGATGTGATGTACACTCTAATTACAACCATTTTTGATGATATATCTCTTTTCATTTTAGACATCATTATATACTTGATATTATGATTTTGAGATCTATATGATATGCAATGGACTTTATCGATCTATTATGTGTTCTACATGATTCTATGATGGATGCATTTACTTTCTATGTTATACATGCCATGTGATGATCCTTTTATTATGATGTCATGGATGCAGTTTATAATCATGATGATATGCGATGATATATGGTGTTCTTATTTATGATGTGCATAATGATGATGTATGGTGTATGATGTATGTATGCATGATGTGTAATTTTATATGATAATGTACCTATATACATGGATGTGGATGAAGTGATTCAAATGATTTGTGATATGCGATGTAAATGGGATGTGTGTGTTTTATTCTTGTGTAAATGCAAATATATGATGTATTAAATGGATGAAAATGATGCATGATATATGATATGTTGAATGGATTTATGATATGTGTTTTGATGAATGGATGAATGAAGATGCAACTACATAGTAATTTATTATTTTTTTGAGATTTTCTTATGACATGTAATATGAGAAATATGATATGATCAATGCAAATTATTTGATTTAGATGCATGAATGATGAAATGATAATTAAATGCTTTCTAATATATGCAATGAAAATGATGATGCAACTACATGATCATGATGATATTTTTTTAATGTCAAGTATACTCAATCCGTTATGATAAAAGATTATATTGTTTGGAATTGATTACCCTTCTTTGTAACAAATACTCTACAGATGTAAAAACTATTATGAATGCAATCTATTTTACCATGCAAATCTACATGCAAACATTGGCATCTTAACAGTCCTTCTATCATGCTTTATACCATCATGGATATTTTAAAATGTTGAAAGTGAGTACAAGCATCAATGGTATAATGTAAACCAATGATGACCTGAGTACTACTTTCATGATTTTTGATATTGCAAGTGAACACAAGCATCAAGGTATAATTAAACTGAGATGACCTGAGCATTTCTTGTGTAAACAGACAAGAATTAGTCACTTTCCTATGTGAATTGGAATGTCATTAGTGATACTTTGTAGAGCACGGCTCGTGACAATTCACACAATAATAATGACTAATTCACAAACAGCAGACAAAGAAAATATCATCCTTCTTCCTAGCTTCTCTAGTTCAATACATCATTGAGTTGCTCCAAACAAATGATAACAATGATCAAAGTACAACATATTCAACCTTTACTTAAAGTATTTCAACCATTATTCAGATTAGATCATCCATCTTGAGTTTATGATGCTTTTGTGATTTTCTAAGATTTTGGATCAAACCTAACCTAAAGACCTATCCTAGGGGCATTGGGGGCTTATCAAAGATTATCCTTGCCTACGTTATACATGCAGAGACCACGTAGTTCAACTGACACATACTTTGTTTTTGACCTTTTGAGACTAACTTTTTGACTTGTTTTTTTTTTTTTTGGATTTTTCAATATGATATGGATATTTTTGGATTTTGACACGATATGGATGTTTGATGTGTTGTTGATGATGATTGTACTTCATGTTGGGTTGTGTTTCGATCATTGTTTTCGCTACGTTTCACATGTTTTTGTTTATCCATTTGGTTAAGCTCGAGATTTATTGCCCCTAGTGAGTTCAGGATTTTTCCCCCAAGCTAGGTTGGGACATGACCACTCGCAATGATATGATAATGGATGCAAAATGATGGTGGAAGTAATGACCATGACATGTTTCCAATAGATAGAAAAGTTGGTTTTAAAATCACAACTAGTGCTTGTTTCCAGGTTTTCACTACATGTTTTTATTACACTTTTTCAGTCTTTTTGATTTTTTTGTATTTTTGTATTTTTATTTTTTTTTGTATTTTTCTGTCGCCAAGATGCATGTTTGCTAGGTTTTCATCATGGTAACCATTTTCAAAACTTGACCCATGCACTAGGTAATTCAGGTGTAGAACTTTTTGAGAGTGGTATTGTTGATAGGTTCATCAAACAGATCTCATTTAGGTGTAGATAGTTGATAGGCTCCAGAGCCATAAACTGATATGATGACAAAGGGACCTAACTAGTTAGGTTCAAAATTCCCTTTCTTTTCTCTGTCTTGCTAATTTCTAGGGTTTTCCTTTAGGACCAAGTCACCAACTTGAAAGACTCTAAGCTTCACCCTTTGATTGTAGCTTTTGGACATCCTATGTTGATATGCCATCAAATGATTCACAGCTTCTTGATGACATTCATCTATTAGTTCTAGCTCCTGAAGTCTAGAAACCCTATAATCCTCATCTGGAATGATACCCTTCAATGATACACGGAGTGATGGAATCTCCACCTCAATGGGAAGAATAGCCTCTGATCCATATACCAAGGCATATGGTGTAGCTCCTGTAGGTGTTTTGATGTTGGTTTTGTATGCCCATAGTGCAAGATTTAATTGAACATGCCAATCACGTCCAACGTCGTTAACCGTTTTCTTTAGAATTTTTAGAATTGTTTTGTTTGAGGCCTCTACTTGGCCATTTCCTTGAGGATAGTATGATGTTGAGAAATGATATTGGATGTGAAACTTCTCACACAATTCTTGTACATCCTGGTTCTTAAAAGGTCTACCATTGTTTGTGACAATGGACTGAGGAATTCCATATCTACAAATGAGGTAGTTCAGTATGAAAGATGAGATCTGTTTTCCAATGATTTTTGTTATAAGAACCACTTCTATCCATTTTGTGAAGTACTATGTTGCTGTGATTATGAACTTGTTTCCATTGGATGAAGACGGATTGATCTTTCCTACTAGATCCAATCCCCACTGACAAAAAGGCCATGTTGATGTAAATGGGTGTAATTCTTGTGCTGGTGTGTGGATTAAATTAACATGTATCTGACATTTCTGGCACTTTTTAACAAAATGATAGGACTCCATCCCTATTTTTTACCAGTAATACCCCAAACGGAGGAGTTTCTTTGCTAGGGTTAGCCCACTTGAATGAGTTCCAAAAATACCTTCATGGACCTCACGTAAGGCTATTTTAGATTCGTGATGTTCTAGACACCGAAGAAGAGTACCATCTAGACCTCGACAGTAAAGGATGTCAGCAATCAATGTATGTCGTGCAAATTGGCGGATGAAGTTACGTTTCTAGTTTCTAGAAATATCAGGAGGAAGGATATTATCCTTGAGGTAAGCATAGATTTCTTCATAGAGTGAGTTTTGGACATCAACTATTTGGCAGATGGTCTGTGATTTAGGATTTTCATAAGCAAGGTTGGATACTTGTTCTACCATAAACTCATAATGACCTTATTTTTCTGGTAATTGCAAGAGAGAAGCAATTGTCGCCATAGCATCCATAGCTTTGTTCTCTGCCCTTGGTATTTGTTCGAACTTGATCTCCACAAAGTACTTTTTAAGATCATCTATCATTTTCTTATATGGCATGAGTTTTTCATTGTTTGTATAATACTCATCATTTACCTAATAGATGACAAGTTGTGAGTCCCCATACACTTGTATTTCTATGATGTTCCATTCAATAGCTACTTTGATGTCGATAATCAATGCCTCATACTCAGCCACATTATTGGTACATGGAAACATTAGTCTAAAGGACCTTGGGATGGTGTGTCCTTGAGGTGTAACAAATAGAATTCCCGCACCAGACCCCCTTTGTGTGTATGATCCATCAAAATAAAGTCTCCATTATTGTGTGGTAATATTCAGAATGTTTGCATCCAAAAATTCAATGTTCATTGGATGATTATCCTGTAACGGAGCTTCAACTAATTGATTAGCTATCACCTATCCTTTGATGGCTTTCCGGTCTACATACTAGATACCAAACTCACTTAAGATCATGACCCATTTTTCTAGCCTCCCTGTTAGAGCTGCTTTGCTGAGTAGATATTTTAATGGATCTATTTTTGTGATGAGTCTGACTGTATGAGTCAACATGTAGTGTTGCAATTGTTGGGTTGCAAATACCACTGCCAAACAATATTTTTCTATGAATGTGTAATTTATTTCATAACCATTGAGAGTCTTGTTGATGTAGTAAATAGCTTGTTCCTTTCCCTCAGAATCTTCTTGTTCTAATAGAGCTCCTAAAGAAATGTTAGTTGTTGCGATATATAGTAACAATGGTCTTTCTGCTACAGGTGGCATGAGTGTTGGAGGCGACATCAAATATTGTTTTATCTGGTTAAAAGTTGTTTTGCAGTCATGATCCCACTTGAATGAGACATTTTTATGAAGTAGATGATTGAATGGATTGCTTTTGTCCACCAATTGGGAGATAAATCTCCTGATGGATTGTAGCCTGCCTTGTAGAGATCATAATTGACTGATATTTTTAGGCAACAACATCTCCATTATTGCTTTGACCTTAGTCGGATCCACTTTGATTCCTTTTTCTGAAACTATGTATCCAAAGAGCTTTGTTGATGTTACCCCAAACACACATTTCTTAGGGTTTAATCTGACTTTGAACTTTTCCAGTCTAATAAATATTTTGTCAAAGATCTCCAGATGTACTTCTCTGGTGTATGATTTTGCTAAGATGTCATCCACATAATCTTCCATGAAAGTATACATCATGTCATGGAAAATAGTGGTCATCGCCCGCTGATATGTTGCATCTACATTTTTCAACCCAAAGGGCATGAAATTCAAACAGAATGTACCCCAAGGACAAGTTAATGTTGTCTTTTCTTAATCTTCAAGTGTTATCTTTATTTGGTTGTACCCTGAGAAGCCATCCATTAATGACAACATGGCATGTCCCGTTGTTAAATCGACAATGATGTCAATACTTGGTAAAGGAAAATCATCCTTTGGGCACGCCATATTTAGATCTCTGAAATCTATGCATATTCGGATGCTATTATCCGGTTTAGATATAGGCACAATATTTGAAATCCACTCAGCATAATCAATAGACCTGATAAATCTTGCATCCAACAACTTCTTTAGCTCTACTTTTACCATTAGGGTGATGTGGGGATGCATTTTTCTAAATTTTTGTTTGACTGGTTTGATTTTGGTTGGTAGAGACAGATGATGCATCAAGAGATCTAAATCTAATCCTAGTATGTTAGAATAAGATCAAGCAAAATTCATATGCCGCTCTTCAAAGAATTTGGTGAATGTGAGCTTCTCCTGTTTTGTCATAGATGCTACCAGATGTAGAATATTTGTCTTTTCAATTGTTCCAAGATTTATGGATTGTGTTGGTTCCACCAGTACTGATGATCTATCATGGTAATGCTTTGGAAGGGTGTCAAATATCCCATCTTTCAGTGCCTCAGAAAGGTTTTTACTGTTAGATTTTATTTTTATTTTCCAAATCTAATGGTTTTCACCATTAGATCTATTTTTCCTTTTGTCATTTTTGCAATTGGAAGATTTGGCACCCTCCCAATTTGAAGTGTCATTATGAGTGTTATGGATAGAACTTGTATTAGGTTCATCACTGTAAAGAAAATTTATGATGGCATCATCATTTGAAAATATTGGTATGTGAATAGGTTCGGTGGATTCCCAGTCAATAAGTTTGGGATGCCTCAAAGGTAGTAAGTCATCAGGTTGAGTAAGGTTGACGGCTATGAGTGTTCCAAAGCCAGGTGGTCAAAGTTGTCAGTGGGAAGGTTGAGGTCTATGATATTACCCTCCTCCGATTTGTCTAGTTCACTCAATGTTTGTTCCTCCTCACTTGAGTCATCATTATTTGGTGATCCCAATACAAGTGGTCTTGTTCCTAAACTTTGTCACTCCTATTGTATAGGTGTATATACTTTGATGACATCAATTTTTTTTTTCAATGTATGATGTTACAGATAAATGATCCCATTTATATTCATTGGAATCTATTTCAAAGTTGTCCCGCATTTGCAGAATCCTTTCTACCACTTTCTGAGTCACTTCTTCTTTTGATTCCCCTGTGTAGCCTAATCCTGTTTTGTCCATAGGCTAAAGTGCTAGTGGTTGAATTGGTTTTATAATACCATCTTTTCTCTTGCCAATTGGTCCTTGCCCTTCATAGCCCATTTTCTCTAAGATAGCCTTTACTTTCCCATACTAATCTTTCTATATGCTGATATTTTTTGATGTTGAGGCTTCTTTGTCTTTATATATACAATTGAGAATGGCTTTGTCTTCTGATTCATCTTCTAGGGTACCTGCTTTTACAAACCTTTCACCCAGAACTGTGTCAGGTTGTGATGATTGTTGTGTATTTGTTTTGGGCTATCCATATGATTTTGGGGATGGTAGCAATTGTGAAAGACACAAGGATTGCTCAAGGGAATATTCTCCCAAGCCTTTTTCCTTTAACTAGATCTTGTCTGTAAATTGTTGTGATAGAGTGTTAAGGGGTCTTTCACTATTTGATATAGTTGAATCAACAACAGTTGTTTCCTTTGCCTGGTCCTTCTTCTCAACCCATTTGGATATAAAATTGAGTTACTTTTCACCATTGGATGAAGCAGATGTGCTAGCTTCTCTATTGTGGGGTATCAGAGTGTCTTGATTTTCCTTAATCATGTTACAAGTCTGAGGATTAATGTTGTCAGCTGAAATTGTGACCTCTTGTCCATTGACAGGAAATTTCAAACATTGATGATATGTCGAAGGTACTGCTTGCATTTCATGGATCCATGGACGTCCCAAGAGTATGTTATATGTTAGATCCTTGTCTAACACTTGGAAAACAATATTTTTGACAATTGGTCCCACTTGAATTGGTAGTACAATCAACCCCTTGGAAGACCTTTCCTCTTCATCATATGATTTTATTGTTATCTTTCTTTTGGCATCAATGGCATTTTCAGAATAGCCTAGTGCATGAATTAGTTTTAAAGTACAAATATTTAATCCAGCTCCACCATCTATTAAGACACTCTTGACACAATGTTTATGGATTAGAACCTCTATATGCAAAGCCGCATTGTGTGGGTGATTTAGTGACACATCATCTTGTTCGGAGAATGAAAAACAATGAGGTGTGGTTAGATGTCCCACCATAGCTTGAAATTGATAGAAATCCAAATTATTGGGTACCATAGTAGCTACTAGAGCCTGTTCTAGAACCTCCTTATGTGATGATGATATTTTAAGAAGTTCCAATATGGATATCTGTGCGGGTATCTTTTGTAGTTGATCCACAATGTTGTATTGATTTGAAGGGGGGTAGTTTTTTTAGATGAAACTCCTTTCAATATCACTTTGGACTTCCCCCTCGTCGTTACATTTACTGGTTGATTGTCTTGTGTTTCCCTAATTTTTAGGACATTGATTTGGTTTTTAGATATGTTTGTCTAGTATCACATTCAGGGATTCAATGTCATTGATGCTTATGGTATCTGTATGATTATTAATGACATTATTTTTCTCAACCTCAGAAATGCAAAGAATGGTGGTGTCGTAGATATAGTTTACACTTTGTCCTTTACTGTTTGAAGAAGATTCTCCTTTTTCGTAGTTGGGTAAAGGATTTGTAAATGCACTGTGATCATTTTTTTTTATTTCCTTTGACAAACATCTTCTTTGCTTCAATCAAGTCTTGTATTAGGTGTTTTAATTGCATACAGTCATTTGTTTTGTCCTTTATTTTTATGAAATTTGCAATAGTCAGCATCGTTTCACCAAGATGGTTTCACTTTCGGCTCCCAATTTCGTGCTTCTGGTAGAGCAATAAGTTTTTTTGCAATAAGCTCTCTCATTGTTGATTCCAAGGTTTATCCCAATGGTGTAAAATTCGTCATTTGGATTGTATTTGATATGATGGTGGTTGAGATTCTCCATTGTTTGGGTTATTGTTTTGAGTGGTACCTTGATTATTGTTCTAGTTTTCATTAGGATTTGTTTTCACTGTTGTTTCCGTCAAATTGAATACTGGTTTTGTATTTTATGTGTCAGTTGTAGCATCATTGTTTCCAGTATTTCTATTTTTCTGCCAAAATTTAGGCTTATCATTGTTTCCATAGTGATTTAAGGAATTTGCGTTGTTTGATGTGTCATTATAATGTTTAATCACTCCTCTTTTGACCAAAGATTCTTTGATTTTAAGCTCATTCTCAATCACCTTTTCAAATGTCGGGGGACATTGCAATTCCAATCTATAACTCATGTCATCATTTAAGTTGTCGATAAATAATTCAATCCCTTCCTCTTCAGGTATAGATCAAGGATATCTAGCAAACAACTTTTGCCAACATTGTAAGAATGATAGAAATGTCTCTTCCTTTTTTTGTTTCATATTGTATAGATATTTTATGGTTACATCATGTTGAATGTTGAAGGAGAATTGTGTGATAAATCTGTTGACCAGTTCTTCAAAGGATCTAATCCCCGGTTGTAATATGGAGAACCATTCCATACAGTGTGCTCCTAAACTTCTAGGAAATAACCTCATTAGGTAAGTGTCTTCCTATGAAAACTCTAAACTTATTGTTCTAAATTCCCTTACATGGTCAATTGGATCTATTTTGTTGTTGTACTTGTCATATTTGGGAAATTCACAATTTCTTGGAAATGGTATCATGTCCACACACGGATGAAAATGGTAAGGACAAATGTCTTGTAATGAGTACCTCTTTGTGGTTCCCTTTTGCATGTCTTGGAGTTGTTGTAAGTTATGCATTTGACATGTTAAGGCAACCACTTGATCAATGTTTTGCACGTTATGTGTTTCAGTTTCAGCTGCTTTAGGTGTTTCTTTAAGTCGAGTAACATCAAATCCTTTAGGTAGTTTGGCACCTAATTCAGTTAACATCAAGAGGTATTTTTCCATCTCTTGTTCCAAGACTTTTTTCATGAATTTTTGAAAATTTGGATCTTGTTGGGTGGTTTGTATATCCTCTTGGGTTATCTCATTGGGATCATTTTGATGAAATCAAGAAAAGGGGTTTTCTTCAGCCATTATGTTTGGTGTTTCTAATTCCTTCTCTCTAAGTTTTTGTCTTTGTAACCTTGTCAAGATTGGCATGCAAGTATTTGTCGCTTCACTAAAACTTTGATCTTTTTTGTTTGGATTAGTGTCAATTGTATTTTAACAAAGTCGAATAGATTGATGTATTCTATTGATGAGACTAAGTTAAAAATCTGATTTATTATGTTTTGTTTCGTGATGATAGGATGTCAAAATTTTGATGAGGAAACTTAACTCAATAATCAAGAATTTTGTTTTGATAATTGGACACTTTGTAGTTTACAAGATCTAGGTTTAAGTTAAAAAGAATTTGACTTGTAAGAACCTATTTGTTTCAGGTTTAAGACACTATTTGGACTGTAAAAATGTTTCTATTTGATGAAAACCTGAGTTTCTAATGCTCACAAATCTAACAATTTTTTTTGAAAGCTCTCTATTTTATGTTTTGTGAAGGCGCTAATACAGAGGGTAGAAGTGCTAAAACAGACTGCAGTCGCACTAAAAGTTATGGTAAAAGTGTTGTCAAACAAGGTAGACACGCTAAAAGACTAGTAAATTCTGAAACTGGTAATTTTTGATACTGTCAGTGGATGCATTGCAAAATTTGGCATAAGTGCTAAAACAAACTACATAAGTGCTATTTCAACTGTGGATGCGCTAAAAGATAGTGTAGAAGCACTAAAACAGAGTGTGTAAGCGCTACTTTGGGTTTCAACAACATTTGTCTATTTTTCCTTTCTATGAAGAGACTGACCCCTTTTTTGTTGTAATTTTTTAGGATTTTTGGTATGTTGATAGGATATCTTTGCTGGTAACTCTCTGATTTTGGA
Source organism: Sequoia sempervirens (assembly GCA_007258455.2). NCBI lineage: Eukaryota > Viridiplantae > Streptophyta > Pinopsida > Cupressales > Cupressaceae > Sequoia > Sequoia sempervirens. Next base: position 51,987,411 of record VDFB02193867.1, on the reverse strand, counting down.
TGACAGACCTAATGTTTCCAAGTTTTTCCTCTCCTGTAAAAATTGATCCGACTAGTTGGGATATTCTATCACTGGTTGTGGAATGGAAGATTGTTGAATAGGTTGACTATGATTATGTTTTTGTGAAAGAGCTCTTCTTTGGAAGTAGGCTTGTGAATATAAAGGCTCTAAGGCATAATCATTAATATATCACCTAGAAAAATCATGAAACCTATGGATGAAATTTCTATGTTGAAGCAAGACTTTCCTACTTTGATATAAAAAAATTCTTCTTTCCAACAGTTTCTTGTGACTAAGTTGATTTTTTGGTTTCTTGACTCTTTTTGCAAGGGTTTTCTTTGACAAAGTTTTTGGATTTCCAATCCCTAATCATAAGTTTTCATAGATTTAATTTTCAAACTTTTTGTGTTCTTTTTGGATGATCTTTTTCTAATTTAATGATTTGAAGACAAAGCAAGCAATTGTAGAACATGTGTTTTTAAGTCCTAGAATCTAAACAGTATTTTCACAGGTTTTTTGATAAGAAATACACTTAAGATAGACTCACTCTTAAGGACAAAAAGGTCATCATTATACTCAAACAACCCACATCTTAAAATTCGATTCACACAACCGTGTCACCCCCTAGAGGGCGCCTATGTTTTTTGTCTTTTCCAGGCGCGTACTCAAAGTTATATTTCTCAATCCCTTGAGCAAACAGTCCTTGGAAATTATATGGTGAGTGTCTTGGGGGTAGATTCTTCCCTTCCCCGACACTGCTAAGTATTACAATGTTCATAAATTAACAAGTTGGATTCTACACTATGGTTCATAGATAGGGTTTCCATTCGGAGTAGCAAATGATAAACTCCCTTAGGAGACCTCCCAATCTTTAGAACAAATATTTTGGGGATGGTTATCTTGCACAATTCTAGAAAATGAGGGTTTTCCCATATTTACTTTTATTTTATAGTGGGTTGGAAAACCTGGCTTTGGTTGTTCCTGTGATCCTAAATGTTTATCTATCCTAAATATGCAAAAACAACTATAATTCAATGAGAGAAAAACAAAAAGGGACGCCTTAGGATCAACCTAAGAAATTGATAATACAAAGAGAAATAGATGAAATTGTGAAAGTGCTTATACCTTCTCCATGTTGATGAATCCCTTGGTTGGCCCTTGTGAATGTAAACTTGTATGCCCCTTGGATGGATATGGATATGACTAAATGAAACATTGACAATATGATGGGATGCAAATGCAAATGGCTAAAATGGCTTGGTTAAATGAGTGAAAATACTTGTGAATTGAGTGCTCAAAATGATAGCATAAGGATTCTAAAATGACTAAGTGTTGAAAATGCCTTAGAAGAGGGGGTATTTATAGAAAAATTTGAATTCTCTAGACAATTCAATGGTTGAGATTGAGCCACCAAGGTCAAGATGTAGGGCTATGGTGAGTTGAGGACTGACAAGCCCTCACATCTTGACATGTGGAATGTGATATGGCCTAAGATAAGATGATGTGGAGGTGAGGTGGAAAGGAGGTACATGATGTGGAGGAAGGACAAGTACCTTGGGGGGTGAGAAGATTTCCTCAAAAAGGAACTTCTTGTCCCCAAGTGAGGATGAAAGTGACATTTGAGGAATTTTAGAATTCCTCAAAAATCTCCATGGGAAATGAGAAAGTGGTTGGAGAAATAAATGTGAATACATTCTTGGGAGAATCTAGTGGATAAGAAAGGGTTTCCAAAAAGGTGGGAATTTGTCACATGTGAGTGAGGTGACAAGTCAAATGTTCTAGAAGTTGCATGGGGATAAGGTAAGCTTTGGAAGGATAAATTGTGAATTAAAAATTCACAAGGGGAAGAGAGGGACCTAGGATAAATAAATGTGAATTAAAAATTCACATGGGAAAAAGGGTCAATGCTAAGAAAGAAAATGGAAGGATTGACTAAAAAGGGATTCTAAATGTGGCTAATGACTTTGATTAAGGCTGTGCAAACACTTGATTAAGAAAATTAATAAAATATTAGAGGCAAGTGGAAAATGTAGGAGGATGTGACATTAATCCTTGATTAAGAGGATGCACATCCTAATCATGAATTAATTAAATTAATCCAGATTGGAAAGGGATTATGGAGGATCTGACAAAGAGAGAAAAATGAAAAATTTTAAATTGATTTTATTCAAAAAGGTTAAATGACTAAATTAAATAAATTGATGTATTTATTTAATTTAGAGAGGAAAAGGATGTAAGGTAAAACATTTAATTGTTAAATTAAATACCTTAAGGACTTTAGGCAAAAAGTGTAATATTAAATAAATTAATTAATATTGACAAAATGGATGGATAAAAAGGTGAATTTGATCGTATGGGGGCAATCAAATTTAGATGTCTACATTTTTCCCCTCTTCGAAATATTGCTAGAGTAACAGTGTTTCAAAGAAAAATGCAATGCAAGCGACGGAGAAGGTCATAAGACTCAATGCCCCAGCATGAAAGACGTTGAATGAGCTACCCAAACAGAGGGAATTGGAGGGAGATGCCCCAATTACTGCGCCGAAGGAGAGGAGGAACGATGGTAGGGTATGCCCCCTTGAGAGGGCGGATGGGGAAGAAAAGGGGGCCTTGGGCGACTTCTCGATAGGAAGAAATTGAAGGTACCGCTAGATAGAGCTCAAAAAACTGAGCAACTTTGGTTTTTGAACAAAGTCAATCGGACCCACGGTTTGTGAATGCCAGCCCTGGGAAGTTAGGTAATTAGCTGAAGGAGAAAAAGGTTAAATAAAAGGTAAAAAATACCTTTTATTTTAAAAAGGGTAAAAAAAAGGGGGGAAGGGGTTAAAAGGGAATTTTAGAAATTACCTTGTCTCATTTTCATTGTAGTAATTGAGAGAAGAGGAGAGGAGAGGAGAGGAGAGGAGAGGAAGAAGACAAAGAGCAACGATGCCGCAAAATTATGACTCTTATATCATTCACCGGGCAGATGAGGTGCAGAGGTTCCACATCCACTACGCAGTGCCTTGCCAGGTTAGTAACAAAACCCCTCTTGTGTATTTTAAGTATTTGTAGCACATTTTTGAATGTTTATAGAAAATGTAAAACATGGGTTTTGTTGTCGAGTTAGAGAAGAAAAATGGGTAGGAACTAGAATTTTAGATTTGCAATGGGATAAGGGGATAAGAGAGCGAGGCACGGTGCCGTGAGGGGCGAATCCCCCCAACTGTGGAGTGGTGCAGCCCTTGGTTTGGACAGGATGCCCCATAGAAGGGTGTATCTGCCCCGGCTTGGGGTGCTTCCACCCCGGCTCGGGTGGGTTTGCCTTGCGTGGGGGGCATATCCACCCTGCAGGCCAAGATGGAGTCGTCCCGTAGGCTAGGGCACAGCCGCCCTAGCTCGGGGTGGAGCTTCCCCGCAAGGCGAGGTGGAAACGCCCCATCTCGAGGCACAACCGCCCTACAAGTTGAGCCAAACCTATCCTAGCTCGGGGTGGAATCGCCCCACAAGCCCGGGGTGAATCTACCCCGACCTTGGGTGGGTCCGCCCTAGCCTGGGGTGGATCCACCTAGGCCTGGGGGAGATTCACCCCAACCCTGGGTGGGTCCACCCCGGTTCGAGATGAGTCTGCCTCGGCCCGAGACGGGTTCGCCCCTAGGGAAGGCACACCCATCTCAACAAAACCATCCCAACTTGGGGTAGGTTTGGCGAAGCAGAGGGGAGGAGCTAGGAAAACGCAAAAAAGATAGAGGGAAAAAAGAGTGTCCTGAGGCTGAGAAGGAAACTAATGGTTTAATTAATATGGATGCAGAGCTTTGAGTGATTACAGATACATGAGCGATGGTCAGAGGCACTGGCAGTGACTATGGTGACCATGACCAGAGTAGATCATGCAGTGTTAGAGCATGCGGGGTTATTGCACTTTTACAGTTCCCAATGATGAGGGTGCATTGAGTGATGCTAATAGCACTAATAGAGAGATGGAGTTCAGAGACATCGACCTTCCATCTTTCGACGGGGGAGATGACAGTGACATTGGAGGATGTATGGCACATCCTGAGACTACCCATAGAAAGTTTGTTAGTGAGCAATGTGGTATCGAGATGGGTGGAGTTAGATCACCCCATTTCAGTGTTATTTGGAGATGAGGATCTACCCATACAAAATGGGTAGTTGGACTTAGATAGATGTTTGTCAGTGAGGGTACCACCCCTACCATTATTTCTGTGTGGACTAATTAGTGGGATATTGTTGTCAGACCGTAGCAGACGGTTTTACAGTCTACGATTCATGGAGGTGATTTAACATATTGACGAGTGGTGTGAGGGATAATTCTCGTGGATACCTGTGTATTAGCACAGTTATAGAGAGACATGCATGTGATCTGCTATCGGAGGTCAGTGAGTTTGACACACACGACCCTGCTACAGGTGTGAGCGTGGGAGCACATTATGGTGACAAGACCCCTAGTGGTTAGGGGAGGAGAAGAGGATAATAGGAGCCTATGGCCTGGGGGTATGGGGAGGCGAGGGGCTTGGTTTTGCGATATGAGATGTAGGGGGATATGGATGGGTGGAGGAGAGCGATGGATGGCTTATAGGAGAGGGACATATTATGGCGTCCATATATGTATCACAGTTAAGGAGATGGAGGGAGGAGGAGGATAGACATCAGGGCTATTTTATGAGCCGGTGCATCTTGATTGGGAGCTAGTCACGCATAGTAGAGGTGCATCGACCAGACAAAGTGTTGAGGCAGTTTGGGCTGGCACATGATATTCTAAAGGCACCTATCATGTTTCGTCGACTCACCAGAGAGTGACCATGGGGAAATTATTTTACACCGAGGGATGCCAGAGTGTCGTGGGTGGCGATAGTGCAGGTGCCCTACCCAAGGAGGGTTGTTGGGGTGGAGGATGTAGGAGTGATGATGCAGTATGCCTGGTGGTTCCACAACCACTGATGGGAGAGGATTACACCTATGGTGCCTATTGTAGGAGCTATAGGATTTGGATCAAAGGATGAGCGTCAGTTGGCGAGGGAGGGTGGAGATAGGAGGAGATAGGCGCGGAGGGGAGGGGAGGCAAGGGCGAAAGGACAACAAGAGGATGCAGAGGGTGTTGGTCAGTAGGGCAGAGGAGAGGATGAGGTTGGGGCAGTAGGATAGCCAGAGAGGAGGAGGAGGAGGAGATAGTGGAGGAGGGCTAAGGCAATGATAGATGTGAGGGAGGAGATGGATGTAGCAAGACCTGACAGTGAGAGAGATGTAGTATGACAAGAGGGTGGGATAGGTCCAGAGCCAGATGTAGTACAACAGGATGAGCCATAGGTGAAGATGATACGTGTGGTGGAGGATGGAGTCGTTTAGAAGACATGCATAGGAGGTAGAGTACGATGGAGGAGAGTGTTGGTGAGGGTTGAGCTGGAGGAGGCGGGAGGGGGTGGATAGTAGGATGGAGCACAAGAGGACACTGAGGCCAGGGGTTAGTCAGAAAGGATGGCAAGGAGGAGATGATAGAGGAGGGTCTAGAGCATGGCAGAGCAGGGGCCTTTTGTGCTAGAGATAGGGGGAGCGAGGATGAGGAGGAGCCGAAGGGGGAGGCAAGGTCTATAGGAGAGCCAGGGAGACTAATGAGGGTGGGGAGGAGAGGATAGCCGAGGAGGATTTGGGTGAGCAAGGTTGAGCGGGTGCAAGATGAGGTAGAGGTTGATGTGATGGATGTAGATGGGCTAGATGTGGAGGTGTTGGAGGTAGAGTCGTTGGCAGCAGTTCATTGTGTGGCTCATTAGAGGATCCTACTGCTCAACTGAGAGGCATTGTAGAGAGGCTTCGGATTATAGATCATAGGTTGAGGATAGCTGAGGTGGAGGTAACCAGACTTAGGGTCGAGCTAGTGAGGGTACAGGTAGCAAGTCAGAGAGATTATGGATTTATGGTTGACCACCTATTCACATAGGTAGCGGTCATGGAGAGAGAGAGAGAGATGGACTGTGGGCTGACATACAGGGGGTACAGGATGAGTTGGGACCGTGACAAACTACAGGTAGAGGTCATTATATTACAGGCTAGGGGGGATTCAGTAGATCAGGGGCTAGCAGACACTAGGTACGAGCGAGAGGAGATGAGGGGTCAGATATGCATGACGTAGGTGGAGAGAGATGTAGCACTGGCACAGGTGCAGGCCATGAAGGTAGAGAGGGATGTATCCTAAGCACAGGTGTAGGTGTTGCAGAGTGAGAGGGAGGTGGTAGAGGCATAGATACAATCTTTTCAGAGGAGAGAGGAGGAAATTTCAGAGGTATCATCACTACAGAGAGAGCGAGATGCATCATATTTGAGAGCATAAGAGCTACAAAGGGATAGGGATGTAGCGGTGGCTCAGTCACAGGCTGCATAGAAGGAGAGGGATGCTACAAAGATGCAGATGCAGATGCTGTAGGGAGAGCAAGACGCAGCAGTGGCTCAATTACAGTCAATACAAAGGGAGAGGGATGTTGCAAAGATGTGGATGCAGATGCTGCAAGGAGAGTGGGACGCAATAGTGGCTCAATTGTAGTCAGTATAGTTTTGTGATGTGATAGGGGTAGACATACAGGGGTTACAGAGGGAGAAGGATACAATGGTGGATAGGGTAGTAGCTGCCAAGGAGATGAGAGATCGGGTGCAGGCAGAGATGGCATAGTTATGACTATCCTAGGAGGCCTGGGAGCAGGAGAGGAGAGTGATCACTAGAGATCAGGATAGGTATCATCAAGAGTGGAACTCTGCTCAGGTCTAGGTTGCTGAGCGAGAGGAGAATGCGAGGGAGGCAACATTTTGGATGGCCACATATTATCATGCAGTTCCAGATCCGGCACAGTGGATATTCCAGTATGTTTGATAGATCCCACAGATGTCAGCGCCATCCCAGATGCTAGGGATGTGGACCCTAGGTTTCAGTGAGTCACAAGGGGTTTCACCAGGTAAGAGGTTAGTACTTGATTCACCTCAGAGATCAAATGTGGCTACCTCATTTGGCAGATGACAGGCTACTAAGTTTTTGACAGGTGCAGGGTGGATGGATGGTTCAGAGTGAACTGTTATTTTTAGAGCCTTGTACTGATATTTCATCTTATGATTTTGTATATGATGGACATGTATTTCGATGTCATTGATAGACATTATTCTGTGATAGACTTTTTGGATTTTGATATATTTATATGAAATACATATCAGCCCTTATTGACACCATGTTCATGTGTTTGATGGATGATTTGATATATGCATATGTTTTATCTATGATGGCTTATGTGAATGTTTATGTGTGGATGCTTATTTGATTTGTTGAAGTGTATGTATTTGTTTATGAGAACTTATGTGGATGCTTATATGAATGTTATATACATGCAGGATGTGATGTATTATGAATCTAACACTTTGTGATGCAGGTGGCGATGTATGTATGAATAGTAGAATGAACCTAATATGTTGGATCTAAAAATGATAATGCACCTGTAATGGATTTAAAACTATAATGAATTAATAATGAGAATAGTAAATTATGAAAGGTAATAACACATGCTCATAAGCGTCAATAAGGACTAACATGATAAAAAAAAGGGGGGAAGATGTATGTGTAGTGAATGTGGAAAATGGGTGTAATTTGGCACCTGTCAATAACCCTTAGTATTTTGAGAAGAATGGGAGATAAGAGGTAAAGTATTTGCACAACCAAAATTATAGGGTGAATGCAATGCAACAATAATGATTATGAAATGCAATCCTAATATGATTTTCCATCTTCAGAGCACTAATTTTTGCTATAGCATAAGACACCAAGTGCCAGGGTATAGGTAACCAAGGCGAGTTAGCATCTTATGCATGAAACAAACACAGAAACAAAAAGGCTATCCGAACACCCCAAAATGATGAAGACTTTGGTCGGGCCAGGCATTGGGATAACCACAAGCACAAAGGGAGATCCTAATGTAACACAAGATCACATGGGTCTTGGTGGATACTATGTGGGGAAACCCATTAGACAACAACAATAAAAGATTAAGATATGCCCCTATCTGAATTAGCCAAAACACACCATAATATGATAGATTATGGCGGCCTTAACTAACTATAATCAAGAGCTCAAATGATAAACAAAAAACAACCAGTATCAAAAGATTGCAATAAAATTTCAAACATCCTTTGCCATAGGATTGAGAGAATGGATGGGGTTGATGAGGTCTGTTAGGAAGGATGCATCCTATTGAGGCCAAAGATGATGGATACTATACTAAAAGATCGTTATGACACAGGATGCTTAAAATCGATTAGATCTCCTGTCACAAGTGGATCTTGTTTGTGAAGAACCAGCTAGCTAAGGACATAGCTTGATGACATGACACAACACACGAGACATGAGACTGACACACCCTATAGACCTAGGGGCTCGGGGGCTGATAATAGATTAGCCTTGCCTACATGAAAGTGTAGAGCCCTCGTAGTTCTTGAAAAGATTGTGGATAAAGAGAAAAGAAGACAATGGTGAATGATGATGAATAACACAAGACATGACATACAAATGCCCCGAGGGAGAATCAAATGATCAACCTTGCCTACATGAAAGCGCAGGGGCAACGTAGTTTGGAAAAGACAAATTATAAGCATCCATGGATAAAAGAAAAAATATACTGATGAAGACAAATGATGGAGGACCATAACAAGATAATCCAGAATGCCCCAGGGGCAGATCAAATGATTAGCCTTGCCTACGTGAAATTGCAGGGGCAACGTAGTTCAATGAGGACTAAGAGGACCGACAAGACAAGATGGAAACTAGGTGAGACCGACACGATGGATGTTTCTAGATGATGACACAAATTATCAGATAGAAAAACTGAAGATAGAAGCTCAGACTAGGGTAAAAATATCAGGATGATGGATAGCATATAATTGTCCAATGCTCAATCAAAAGATACCAAGCGGCCAAGGATGGAATGGGAGAGGATGTTAGGATAGGATGGATTGACTCATAAAGTAATTAGGACACAAGGTAGATAATGATTAAGCCCTCTACGGATGATGCCTATTACCAAGTTTTCACCATCTGTACCTATCCAAGGTGCCACCAAAGGTGGTTTCACCATAGGATGAATTTATTTCTCTTTACTATTTTTAGTTTTTTTTTATTTTTTTGATTTTTTTGTATTTTTGCAGATAGGGTTACCAAGCAGACTTAGGTGTAGAACCTCTTTAGATGCATGATATTGATAGACTCTTCGAGGGGCTCTCCTTCAAGGGTAGCAAGTTTGTATGCCCCAGATCCATATTTAGCAGTTATGATATAAGGACCCAACCAGTTTGTTTCAAATTTTCCTTTCTTATCGCGGTCTTGTTGAGTACGTTGGTTCTCTTTAAGGACAATATCACCAATCTAGAACTATAGAGGATGAACCTTCTTGTTGTAGTTACACTTGAGGAAATTTTGGTAAGCTTGTAGATGATCATAGGCTTTGATTAATCTTTCATCAAGTAACTCCATCTGTGCAAGTCGTGTGACATGAGCATCCTTCTTGCTGATAAGGTTCTTCAGAGAAATCCTTAGTGATGAGAGCTCAACTTCAATTGGCAAGATGGCTTCGGCACCATACACTAAAGAATAGGGAGTGGCGCTTGTAGGGGTACGGATGGAGGTGAGATACGCCCAAAGAGTAGGATGAATATGGAGGTTTCAATCTCATCCAGTGTTATTGACAACCTTTTTGAGGATGCGTATAAGGGTCTTGTTGGTTGCTTCTACCTGACCATTACCCTGGGGGTAATAAGGAATTGACCAATGATGTTGAATATGAAAAGTGTCACAGAGGTGTTTCATGGCTTGGTTTTTAAAATGTTTTCCATTATCAAAGAGGATGGTGGATGGAATACCATATCTGCAAAGAATATGGTAAAGGATGAATTTTGAAATTTGAGTACTGGTGATTTGTAAGAGTGGAATTGCTTCCACCCATTTGGTGAAATACTCAGTGGCAGTAATTATGAATGTATGGCTGTCGGAAGATGGTGGGTAAATCTTTCCAATCAATTTGAAACCCCATTGAGAGAAGGGCCACGGTGCTAGGAGAGGCTGAAGGTCTTGTGTCAAAGCATGAATCAAATCTGCATGTTGCTGGAAGGGAAGGAATTTCTTCACGAATTCACAAGCGTCATGCTCTAATGTAGGCCAATAATATCCAGCTCGAAGAATCCTTTTGGCCAAGGCCATACCATTTGAATGGGCCCCACAAACACCACTATGTACGTCTGTTAGTGCAGTATGGGCTTCGATCTCATCCAAACACCTAAGGAGGGTTCCATCATACCCGTGATGATAAAGCATATCACCAACGATAACGTATCAGGTTGTACATTGTTTAAAGGATTTTCGTTGGTTTCATGTGAGGTTTGGGGGTAAAATATTATCATGCAGATAAGTATATGTGTCTTGGTACCATGGCGAAGCAGGACCTACAATTTCACACACCATGTCAATCTCAGGGATATCATATGCTAGGATTAAAAGTTATTCCACAAGGAACTTGCATTTTGTTTGATCTTTAGGAATGTCAATCAAGGAGCCAATAGTAGCCATAGCATCAACTGCTTTGTTCTGCACCCTAGGAATTTGGTCAAATTGTATGAAGGTGAAATATTTCTTGAAGTCATCCACCATGCATTTGTAGGGTAACAGCTTGTCATATTTTGTTAAGAATTCATCATTAACTTGCTTAATGACCAACAATGAATCACCAAAGACTCTCAAGTGAGTTATGTGCCACTGCTTTGCAATTTGGAGACCCGTGAGGAGGGCTTCATACTCAGCTATGTTGGTACATGATAATGTTATCCTGAATGATTTTGAGATGTAGTCACCTTGAGGGGTAACAAAGAAAATTCCTACACCTAATCCATTATGAGTATATGAGCCATCAAAATATAATGTCCAAGCAGGTGCTTCTATAATTGTGAAAACTTCTTCATCTAGAAATTCAGTGACTAGAGGGTAAGCATCCACTAGGGGTGCCTCGGCCAACTGATCAGCTATGACTTGTCCCTTTATCGCTTTGTGATCCATGTACTCTATGTCAAATTCACTTAGGAGCATGACCCACTTAGCCATGCAACCAGTTAAAATGGTTTTGGATAACAAATACTTTAGTGGATCAATTTTTGCTATTAATTTGACTGGATGGCTACGCATGTAATGTCAAATTTTTTGTGTACTGAAGACCACTGCAAGGTAGGCTTTCTTCATGGGTGAATAATTTAATTCATAGTTGACTAGTGTTTGGCTGATATAGTAGATTGCTCTTTCTTTTGAGGACTCATCATGTTGTGCCAATAATGCCCCCAGTGCGACTGAAGTGGTAGAGATGTAAAGCAAGAGGGGTTTTCCTGGGATAGGTGGCATCAAGATTGGCGGATGAGCCAAGTATTCCTTGATTTTATCGAAACCTAGCTGACACTATTGGTTCCATTTGAAGGTGGATTCTTATTTTAGAAGATGGGTGAATGACTGTCACTTATCTGCAAGCTAAGCTAAGAGCCAACAGATGGATTGCAGCTTTCCTTGGAGACTTCTTAATTGTTTTAGATTGCGTGGTGGAGGCATATCCAAAATAGCTTTCACCTTGGCGAGATCAACCTCAATACCTCTTTAAGAGACTATGAAACCCAACAATTTCCTTGATGTAACACCAAAGACACACTTTTTTGGATTTAGTCGTAACTTAAAATGTTCTAATCGCTCGAAGATCTTTTTCAGGATGGCAGGGTGCTCTGCTCTGGTTCTAGATTTTCCTAGCAAGTCATCAACATAATCTTCCATTATAATATGGATGAGTTCATGGAAGATGACAGTCATTTCTCTCTGATATGTTTCCCCCGTGTTCTTGAGACCAAAGGGCATAACATTGTAGCAAAAAGTACCCCAAGGTGTTGTAAAAGTGGTCTTGTGTTGGTCTTCAAGTGTAATTTGGATCTGATTGTAACCAGAGAAACCTTCCATAAGGGATAACATCTCATTTCCTACAGTAAGTTCAACCAACATGTCAATATTGGGCAGCGGGAAGTCGTCTTTTGGATAGGCTTTGTTAAGATCCCAAAAGTCTGTGCAAATTTGAATGCCTCCATTTGGTTTGGCAACAAGCACTATGTTGGAGATCCAATCAGAGTAGTCAATGGGTCTAATAAAACTAATGTCCAATAATTTCTCCAATTCCTTCTTGACTAATAACACTACTTGTGGATGCATTTTTCGGAGCTTCTATTTGACAGGCTTGGCATCTGGGTGAACATCTAGATGATGAACTACTAAAGCAGGGTCTAACCTGGCATGTCTAAGTATGACCAAGCAAAGTTAATGATACCATCTTGGAGTAGCTGAACAATAACTGAATATTCTTTCTCTAACAGAGATTTGGCTACATAGGTGATCTTAGGGTTTTTTGCAGTACCCAAATTAACTTCTTGAGTTTCTTCAATTAGGATGGATGACCGTGTGGATAATTGAGTTCTGACAAGGGGAAGATGAACGTCTCCATCCTCTAGCACCTCTTTGAGGTTTTCACTATTGGATGCGTCGTTTATTTTTACTTTTTCCAAGTCGGGAAGTGCCTCGGGGAGGTTTTCACTAGATGACCATTTTTTTTATTTTTTTATTTTTTTTGCGACTAGAGCGTTCATCCTCCCCCAATCCCATGAGGTTGACATACGTATCCATGGAGACATTGACAGGTGTGCTATCACATAGGTCCCAATCAATGAGTTCGAGATGGCAAAGAGAAAGGTTGATGGTAAAGACAGATAAGCAGTCAAATATGGATGATAGGTCTATGTGATCAACATCATTGTATGCATGTATGATGGATTCTTCCTCGGGTATGTCTTCCAAGGGACCATCATCCACAGTAACACTATTGGAGGTATTAGATGATGTTGTGGCACCTTTCTACTTTTTTGTCATATCTGAGGCCTATATTCTGCAGAAGCTTTGATACATCGATAGGTTACAACTGTCCCTATTCTTCCATACCTAGGCCACCGCCTTGGTAGTTATGCTTTTCTGCGAACTTAGTTGACCAAGGGTATACTTCCTTAAAGTATTCCTTTAGAGGAGGATCTGGTTGGGGTTCTTCACAATATACCCACTGACTGATATCCTCTTCTAGTGCATCTGTCTTTATACTAGGAGATTGGAAAGTGGTAGTGGGAATTTTTTAGCACTAAAGGTGATAGTCTTGTCTTCTTTTGGTGTAGACTACGAAGGTTGGTCATACATGTGTGGTGACGGTGGAATGGTTGCCACATTTAGAGCTGTGCGCATTTCATTTTCACCGCACCCCTTTTCAATGATCTGGAATTTGGTAATAGTAGGGTTGGTGGCAAGAGATGGTGTGGTTATCGTAGTGGAAGATGGATTGGAGGATGATGACTGAGATGCCCCCATTTTGACCCCAGGACAATAATGCAAATGAGGAAATGATGCTTCTAGAGCCCGACAGTATTCAAATGGTTGAGGGTCAGAATAAATGGTGATCTCTTGTCCATTAGCCTAGAACTTTAGGCATTGATGGTACACGGAGGGGACGACTTGCATGGCATGGAGCCATGGTCAGTCGAGGAAGAGATTATATGGTAAGTCTAGATCAAGGACATGAAAGGTAGTGTACTGAACTATAGGTTCAACCTGGATAGGAAGACTAATAATCCCTTCAGAATTTCTTTCTGCATTATCATAAGCCTTGATCATGATGATTTGATTACTCAAATCCGATTGAGTATACCCTACCTATTTTATGAACTTCAGAGTGTATAGATTGAGGGAAAAACCATTATCTACTAGGACCCTTTTTATTTTATGACAGGAAACCAGGACTTCAATGTGTAAGGGACAGTTGTGATTGGCATCAATATTTGGCATGTCATTCTAGCTAAAGTGTAGCTAGTAAGATAAAGCTAGGTGTCCTACTAAAGCTTGGAACCATGTGGGATTGATGTCGTTAGGTACGTGAGTTTCTTGTAAAGCTCTATTGAGTATTTTCCGATGCACAGGAGAAGACTTAAGCAGATTCAAGATTGAGATCTGAGCAGGGGTCTTTCCTAAGTGATCAAGAATGTTGTACTGAGAGTTTACAGGATTTGGCTAGGCTGGTGTGGAGGCTAAAGGGATAGTAATGCGATATCATCATGTAGCAACAACACATTGGGTATCTTTAGCTTTAGCATGTATCATGGACACACGGGGTTCTACCTGCTTAATGTAATGGACAATGCCATCATAATTAAGGGGTACATTCTTATAGCTTATGTTATTTGTGTTTTTGTCTTGGGGATTGCTGTTGGAGGTGCTTACACCTTGATTATGGTTAGGGAAGGCGTTTTGATAGATCTGCAATTGAGCATTGGATGATGAAGCTTGACAAGTGTCGACTTTGATATCTCCTCGATCGATAAGATCTTGGACATAGTTTTTGAGACCTTGAAACTTATTCAAAGTGTGCCCTTTAATCTTATGGAATTCAAAATATTCATTCTCCCTAAACCAGGTTGGTTTCAGCTTGGATTCATCAAGAGGTTTGGTGATAGGATATGTGATCGAATAATTGACCTGTAAGAACTTATTGAAGATGACACTCAAGGGTTCTCCTAATTAAGCATACTGGCGTTTTCCATTCCCTTGACTATTTTGGTTTGATTGTTGATGAGATGCCCCCTGTGGCATGGATATGGCATTAAGTATAGATGGTTGTTTCTTTTGGGATGTATTGGCCGCCTGAACATGTTTAGTGTCAGTGACACCATCATTCATTGGGTTTTTTTTCTTGTTCCAAAAATGTGACTTATCGTCGAAAGGACTTTCTTTGTCATGGCTGTGTATCTTGATGTGCCCTTTGGAAATAAGGGAGCATTCAAGGATGGGTCCTTTTTCCACTATTTCAATGAAAGTGGTAACATAGTGTAACCTAAAATTATGAGCCATGTCTGGAAGTGAGTTCTCCAGAAAGAGGGTGACCATGTCTTTCTCTTTGAGAGGGGCTTTCATTTGGCTTCCTAGTGCACACCACCTTTGAAGGTAGCTAGCAAAGGTTTCACCTTCACGTTGCTTCTCTTTGAGGAGATCCAAAGTATCAGTGTCCTCCAAATTGAAGGAGAAGTAAGAAACAAATTTTTATGAAAGATTTGCAAAGGATTTTATGGACCCTCGTTCTAGACTCATGAACCATTCTATGGCATTTCCTGTCAGGCTTAGTGGAAACAAACGCAAGAGGTAGTTGTCGTTGTGCATAACTTACTAACACAGGGAGTAAAACTCTTGCAAGTGGGCCTTAGGATCTTTGTTTCCCTTGTATCTGTCAAACTTTGGTATCTCAAAGTGTTTCGGGAAGGGAATTAATGAGATGGATGGGTCAAACAGATAGGGACATATATCTTCAAATTTAAAGGATTTCTTACTAGTCCCGACTTGGAGATCTTTCAAAGCAACTTTGATTTCCAATAGATCAGCATTGACTGGTGGTGTAGTCAAGGTAGATGGGTTGGATGGGTATAGATGGTAAGATAGTGGAGGATCTTGTTGTGATATTGTGTGAATGTTAATATATGGATTTTGATAATGAGAGGATGGTGTCCCTTGCTGATGTGTCGGGGGTGTTTGTTGGTATGAAGGTTGTTGTTGTGAGGTGGAGTACAGATTAGCCTAGTAATTATAGGTGGCATAATGTTGAGGAGCATGAATGAAGTGTTGTGGATTAGTTTGCTGGTATTGGGGGTGTTGATGTGACTGTTGTGAGGATGTGTAGGGTCATTGTTGTTGGAACTGTTGTTGGTTATGATAAAAATGGTGTTGGGGGGTTTGCTGGTGTATTGTCGATTGTTGCATGGGTCAAGATGGAATTTGTTGTTGTGGTTTAGTTTGCAGACATAAAATAGATGCGAGGAATGGGGATATGGTTGGTACTGGAGGTCGAGATGGATTGCCTTGCGATTGGTGAGGTGGTTGTTGTGATACAGCCAGAGGATTATGCAGTGGTTGTTGTTGATGATGTGGTTGAGGTGTGATGGAGACGTTCTGCAAAGGAGGTTGTTGAGTGACAACAGGGACATTGGGTTGGGATGTACCTAGTTGAGGCATATTGGGTTGAGGAGGTTGTTGGGATGTGAATGGAGGTGGTGGAAGACTTGTGGTCCTAGGAGGTGGAGGCAAGTGGGTGAAAGGGTTTCCTCCAGCATTTACTTGAGGTGGATTTGGAAGGGGTGGTGAGGTCAGCATTAATGGAGGGGGCTGTGAAGTGTTTTGCGGCATACCATAAGCAAAAGGGTCATTAGGGTCAGGTGTTTGGGAAGCACTCATGACTAAAATTGGGGCATGTGGAGGACTGTTGACATGGTAGAGGATGGCATTTCCAAATTCAAGTTGATACCAACCCTCTACTGGAGGCATATTAGGGATGTATGAATCACTGGTTGCATTGGGTATGGAATTGCCATATTTGGATAGGTCAACACCTGACAGGGGTTTGACACCTTTCTCAATTAGGTGGGCCAAGATCTGTTCCCCATGTTGTTCGAGGAGATGATCTATCATTTGTGCATTGGTGGGATTACTGAAATGTTCCTCAAGTGTGAGTTCGGGTTGATTGACCATGGTCTCTTCACCAGGTGGTGAGTTTTTTTGTTCCTCGGTGTTGGATTGTGATGAAGTACCATTATGGGGATCTTGGGGAGAATTTACAATGTTGTGAGGATCTTGAGGAGCATTTTCCATGTTGTTAGGATCTTGAGAGGTATTTAGTTGGGAACCTTGACCTTGTTGTGCCATTTGTTTCTTTGTTTGTGACCGAGTTCGAATGGGCATAAAAAGACAAGACTACTATAAATATGGGGGTAATGGTTAGATGATTGTGTGATTGGATAAAGATTGGATTAGATGATTGGATGAATTCAATTAGAGGACTAGATTGGTTTGATTAGATAGATTATATGAATGAATGAATTTGGTTGGATAGTTGTGATTGATTGGATGGGTTTGATTGAATGGATGTGATTGGATCAATTAGATAATTGGATAAGTGTGATTGGTTTGATTGGATGATTATATGATTGGATAGAATAGATCAAGTGATTGGATAGGTGTGATTGGATTAAGATTAAATGATGGAAGACGTAAGGGCTCCTAAACCCAGTCAGAAAATCACCCTTAGTGACCTAGAGCGTTGATTGATCAAGTGGACGATCACGACACCAAATCCAGCTCAAGATAGAAATGGATTGATTTGGGCTAAGGATGATAACTTACGACACTGAATTCACCTCAAGATGGAAGTGAATTGATTTGGGTCAAAGTTGATGATTGATATGAAGGATAACAATCAAATTCAAATGCTAAGGTAAATTTGGATAAAAACTTTTAGCACAAGGTTTAGGTGGTTTGATGATGAGTGGTGTTTATATGATATGGATTAGGTGATACAAATGGTAAGATTTTGGTGAAACAAGCTCACTAGGTGATGATATGGGTTTCCCAAATGAGTTATCAAAAAATTCAGAACGAGTGGGTGGATTGAAAAAATAAATGTATGGAGGCTTGGGATGACTAACATAAGTTTGGAATGATCAAACAGAGGTTTAGGATGAAAAAACAGAGGTTTAGAATGATTAAACGGAGGTTCAGAATGATTAAAAGAAGGTTTGGAATGATTAAACAGAGGTTTGGAAGCTAAACGGAGCTAAATGGGGAAAATTTGACTATTCAGGAGGGAAAATTCACCTTATTGCAGTAAACAAGAGGGCAAATTTGCCCCACTGCAATAAACAGGAGGACAAATTTGCCCCACTGCAGTAAATAGAAGGGAAATTTTGCCCGATTGCAATGAACAAAAGGAAAAATTCGCCCCACTACAGTGAATAGGGACTTGGTTTAGATGGAAATGATTATGGAAAGGACTTAAAATGACAACAATAGGGCCAATTTGTCAAAAAAATTATTGGTTTCTCACAAGAAATCACTTTCAAACAAGCACAATCCTATGATTAGTGTTAAGGGTATGGCCAATAAAGGTCTTAATCTAGGATGCACAAGGTGTCTAGGGAGTCATCGATATACTCCTAGTACCTGAGGCAAAACCGTGAACACTAGTATGTCACAAGCGTGAGTCGGGAACCCGAGCGAGATACTGAAGGGCTCAGACCAACTCTTCATGTCTATCTAGGTATCACCCTAGCTTCAACACTCCACCAATTACGATGCGACTGGATTGAGGTACAACTTTTTCTCTCCCCCCTTTATATACCCCGTTGGTATGCGTGGTTGGGATCAGCCCTTGGGGTGATGAAATCCCCAAGTAGGTACCACTAGAAACAAGGCACTAATTGTTTCCAACTACTCCTCAGGCTCACACAAAGTGCAAGGGGAAAGTGAAAACAAGCTAATGCCCCCTTTGGGTAACACAAAAATAAAGACACAACAAACAACGAATATTACTTCCCCTAATTAAACTATGTTCCTAGATTAACGAAAAACAAGGATAGCTTTAGAAATATGTGCAAACAAAAAATCCTGCAAGCAAATGTTAATTGTTTTATCCTTCTTTTTTCACCAATTACACAAGAATATGCTGCAAAATGTTAGCAAAAACACCAATATCCTTGCAACAAACAATGTTAGGGGCTTAGAACTAAAAAACAACAAAAAACTAGAGCAAAAACTAAGCTAAAACGACTGTTTTACCCCTTAAAATGTGTTGTTTTGGGGCATATCTACCCCACTACAATAACCAGGAGGGAAAATCCACCCCACTGTTGTAACCAAGTGGGAAAATCCACCCCACTGTAGTAACCAAGAGGTAAAATTCACCTCACTGCAACAAAATGTCAGAAACAATTTTCAAATTAGGGCAAATCTGCCCTGCTGTAGTGAAATGTCAGAAACAATTCTTAGATTAGGGCGTATCCACCCCTCTGTAGCAAACTTATTAGAAACAGAATATAGATAAGGGTGTATCCACCCCTTTGCAAAAAACTTATTAGAAACAGAATATTAAACTGGGGCGTAGTCACCCTTTTGCAGTCAAATGGAGGGAGCAGTTGCACTTCTACAACAAATCAAAGGGCACAATCGCCCCTCTACAATTAACCAAAGGGTGCAGTCACCCCTCTGTAGTGAACCATA
This sequence comes from Sequoia sempervirens, assembly GCA_007258455.2. Lineage (NCBI taxonomy): Eukaryota > Viridiplantae > Streptophyta > Pinopsida > Cupressales > Cupressaceae > Sequoia > Sequoia sempervirens. The sequence goes on along the minus strand of VDFB02193867.1, from coordinate 51,968,249 downwards.
GGGTGCATTCACCCCTCTATAGTGTACAAAAGGGCATAGTCACCCCTCTGCGACCTGTACCTACAAATAATCTCAACAACAACAAATGTAAAATAGAGGAACCGTTTGTAGGTCCCACCGGGAGTGCCAAAAATGTGATCCTAAATGTTTATCTATCCTAAATCTGCAAAACCAACTATAATGCAATCAGAGAAAAACACAAAGGGACACCTCAAGATTAGCCTAAGAAATTGATAATACAAAGAGAAATAGATGAAATTATGCAAGTGCTTATACCTTCTCCATGTTGATGAATCCCTTGGTTGGACCTTGTGAATGTAAACTTGTATGCCCCTTGGATGGCTATGGATATGACTAAATGCAAGATTGACAATATGATGGGATGCAAATGCAAATGGCTAAAATGGCTTGGTTAAATGAGTGAAAATACTTGTGAATTGAGTGCTCAAAATGACAGCATAAGGATGCTAAAATGACTAAGTGTTGAAAATTCCTTAGAAGAGGGGGTATTAATAGAGAAATTTTAATTCTCTAGAGAATTCGATTGGTGCAGGAGCACCTAGGGTACATTAGGTGGCACTAGGCAAATTTGGAAGCCTAGCATGAAATTTTGAGATTTTTAATACTTCAAGGTCATGTTGATCATTTAGTTAGCTTTTGTTGTTTTTGAATAAATCTTGATCTGTTGTGATCAGTGTAATAGGAGGTGAAAGGATTAGATGAGTGTAGTTGCTCATTTGGCTTAGGTTGCCAACATTTGGGAAAAGTTGGAAAACACAGTGGGTTTTTCAACTTTTGCTATTTGATCATTAGAAGGTCCGACCAAGGGAGTGTAACTACTTTGGGAACCTTTAAAAGGCGGCCCTCGACCTGGAATGGGGGTTGGTTGGTTGGAAACTTTTGTACCATTTTGGAGTTTGTAGATTACATGGAAAAGTAATGAAGTTCTTGCAATTTACTAGTTTTTAGTTCTTCTGACTGTGTTAATGGAGGGTTCCAGGCATTGAACTGTGTGTGGCACATGTGGTATTCCTTTTGCAAGCTTTGTGTGGTCATCAGTGGTGTTTTTTCATCATTTTCAAGCTTTTTTCTTAGTAGGTTTGTTTCTTTTCTTTGTTGATCAGTCCAATAGACTGATATTCATGGAGTCTTAGTCCTCTATTTCTCACTATACCTGGTGTATAGTCCATGGGGAATGAGGCTAAGCTCCATGCCTATATATAGGATAGGTGTAGGAGGTGGTAGGAGGCAAGGTTTCATGGAAAATGTCTTCTCCTAGGCGAGCTTGACAGTGCTTGGCTAGGAAAGACAGTAAAAACTAACACTAATGCAACAGGGGTGACCATTCCCAGGAAACCCAAGTTGTGTGGTGATTGCAGGAGGTCTTATAGATGCTTGGTAGGAAGACAGAGTCTTCACCAATCCATTTGGTGGCTGAAAGAAGCAGACAGTTCACGGTGAGGTCAAGAAATGGCCTAAAAAGCCCTAATTCTCACAAAATCAGGGTTACGCCTGTGTACGGATTGAGAAATCCTGAAACCTCAAAAATCCTTGAGAGGTTAGAAAATGAACTAGGGTCTCATAAGGAAGTTTGTGGTGTTCATTAGTCAGATAGGATATTTAGCCTATTCTCTCAAGTTAAGAGGCCTAATCAGGCTCAAGGGCTAGTAGCCCTTCTTAAACCCTAGAATAGGGTTTGGTGGAAGCAATGAGGAATTGAAGTCGTGTGATTGATCAAGAACCATAGAGGGATGGTTTTGAAGCTATAGAAGACACCACATGCCCCTGCCATAAGTTAGTGAGGTATGGAGAGTTAGCTAGGCTTTAGGAAGATTAAGGGCTAAGGAGAGAATGGAGAAGAAAGCACCAAGATTGGCTTGGTTAGGTGAATGTAGATGATAGGAGGGTTGGCCAGGAGAACCAGGGGTGCCTAACAATCTATAGGGCCTATAGGTTAAGAAGGTGGAGAGTGACACCAAAGGGGTTTGCCAAGGTGTGACCCAGAGCATGGGACAGTGAGTGTTCCATCCAACCCTACCCTATCAGATTGGTATCAGAGCCAGGTTAAAAGATTTGGGAAGCATCTTATATGTCAGAGGTTGAGTCTAGTGATTCTTCCATCATGGTGACAAATGCAGAACTGGCCAAGATGGTTGAAGAGCAGGAGGAAGACAATAAAATGTTGAGGGAAAGAATAGCCCAATTTGAACAAGCAGTGAGGAGTGCGCAATTAGAAGGAAGAATACCAAAGGAAGAAGAGGTTGCAGAGGAAGACAAGACCCCTGAACCTGACCCTATTTTGAAGGAGGAGCCTTTCTTGAAGGCATTGAAAGCTTTGAGTGGAAAAGCACTTGAAGGCATACCATTATTTAGTGGAAAGATGGAAGCTGATCTAGTCATGGATTGGATAGAGGGTATGGAAAACCATTTTGAATGTGATGGAGTCACTGAAGCACAAAAGGTAAAGGTGGCCAAATCAAGACTAAGAGGTTCTGCCTTGACATGGTGGAAGTTCATTCAGACATAGAGGGAAAAAGAAGGTAAGCAGCCTATCTCTACTTGGAAGGGAATGGTTGCCAAAGTAAAAGAAGCATACATGCCAGATGATTATGAGATTTAGTTACACAAGAAGAGACAAAGCCTAAGGCAGAAGGACCAAGATGTAAACACTTACACTAAGGAGTTTCAAAAACTTTGCATGAGGTCTAATGTGACATAGGATGAGAGTCTCAAGGTGGCAAGGTATCTTAATGGCTTGAAATGGAACATTTAAGAGGAGATGGCTCTTCTAAGTCCCAAGACAGTTCACCAATGCTATCAGCTGGCTATCAAGATTGAGGAAAGAAACAAGAGGAAACAAGACTAGGCTTCTAAGGGCAGAGGCAAAGGCAGAGATCAAAGAGATCAAAGAGGACAGCGAGGTGGCTACCAAGGTAGAGGCAATGACCAAAGAAACCAAGGAGAGTCTAAACTCACAGAGCATGGAGGAGAAACATTTTCTAGAGGAGGATATAATAGAGGTAGAGGACCTCAAGGAGGTTCAAATAGAGGAAGAGGAGCAGGAAGGAGCAATTCATATTTTGCAAACATGAAATGCTACCATTGTGGTCAAGTTGGACATCTAGCTTATAGGTGCCCAGAGAAAGCCTCTTCATCAAGAAATGAGAAGAGAGTGGCTTATGCACAAGAGGACACCATGAGTCCTAAGGCATTTGAGGTCGGTCATATTGAGTCTGAAGTAGGAGAGAATCTAATGTTCAATAGAGTTTTGATCAGACAACCAGTCAAAGAGGAACGAAAATAGAGAAGAGCTCTATTTAGAGTAAGGTGCAAGATACTTGGCAAAGTATGCAAGGTCATAGTAGATTCAGGTTCAACAGACAATATAGTCTCAGAGGAGGCAGTAATGAAAATGAAATTGGAGAAGGTACCCCATACTAACCCTTACAAGGTCACATGGCTAAACAAGGGACAAAGTGTTTTAGTAAATGAGCAAGTAACGGTGGAGTTTTCCATTGGAGGATATAAAGACAAGCTGGTTTGTGATGTTTTACCCATGGATGCATGCCATCTACTATTGGGTAGACCATGGAAATATGACAAAAGTGTCATATATGATGGGAAGGAGAATACTATCTCATTCAAGAAGGATGGGAAGACTTTTAAGTTGCAGTCACTGTCAGAAGAAGAAGAAGGACAGTCAAAGACACCAAACATCATGTTGAGTAGTGGGAAGTAGTTCCTTAACAACCTACATCAAGGGGGTGAAGGATATGTGGTTATGTTGCAACCTAAAGAAGAAGACAAGGCTGAAAAGACAGTCTTACCGGAAGCAGTCCAAAAGTTGCTTGATAGGTACAAGAGTATAGTTAGTGATGGTACACCTGCAACTCTACCACCAAAGAGAGCCATAAGTCATCAAATTGACTTCGTACCTGGAGCCTCATTGCCTAACAAAGCAGCTTATAAGCTTACACCAGATCATAACCTAGAGGTAGCTAGGCAAGTGCAAGAGTTATTGGATCAAGGATTGATTGAAAAGAGCATCAGCCCATGTGCAGTACCAGTGGTTTTAGCAACCAAGAAAGGAGGTAAGTGGAGACTTTGCATTGGTTCTAGAGCAATAAACATAATTACAATCAGATATAGATTCCCTATTCCTAGAATTGAAGACTTAATGGATTGTCTTGGAGGAGCCCAGTACTCCACCAAGTTGGATCTCAAGAGTGGATACCATCAGATCAGAATTAAGGATGGTGATGAGTGGAAGACAACTTTTAAGACAAATGATGGGTTATATGAATGGAGAGTGATGCCATTTGGCCTCTCTAATGCCCTTAGCACATTCATGAGGCTCATGAATGAAGTGCTCAAGGATTTTACAGGGATATTTGTGGTAGTGTACCTTGATGACATCCTCATATACATCAAGACAGCAGAAGAGCATTTGAAACATGTGGAGTTGGTTCTTAGAAGGTTGCAAGAGGAGAAGTTGGCAATCAATCTAGAGAAGTGTGAGTTCTTTAAGCAAGAGCTTGTATATCTGGGTTTTGTAGTGTCCAAAGGATCATTGAAGATGGATCCAAGCAAGGTGGAAGCCATCCTAAACTGGCCTACACCAACCACAGGGACAGAGGTAATAATTTTTCATGGATTGGCTCAATTTTATAGGAAATTCATAAGGAACTTTAGTGGTATATGTGCACCAGTCCTAGATACAATCAAAGGTGGTTTAAAAACTAAGTTTGTGTGGACTCAAGAAGCTGAGAAAGGGTTTGAGAAACTGAAACAAGAGGTGGCAACTCAACCTATTCTTTTGTTACCTAGTTTTGACAAGTTGTTCACTATTGAATGTGATGCAAGTGGAGTGGCAGTAGGAGGAGTGCTAAGTCAAGAGGGTAGGCCTATAGCCTTCTTTAGTGAGAAGCTCAATGAAGTAAAGAAGAAGTATTCAACCTATGACTTGGAACTTTATGCTTTGGTTCAGTCACTTAGGAAATGGAGGCATTACCTTCTACCCAAGGAGTTTGTAGTCTTTACTGACAATCAGGCACTTAGCTTTATCAACACTCAAGAGAAGTTAAGTAATAGGCATTTGAAATGGATGGAATACATCCAAGCTTTTACCTTCACTATCAAGCACAAGAAGGGACAGCTAAACAAAGTAGCAGATGCATTGAGCAGGAGGTTGTTGACAGTGCAGGAGATACAAGTGAAGAGCATAGGGATTGACAGTTTCAAGGATCTCTATGGAGAAGATGAAGACTTTTCAGAGGTCTATAAGGTATGTTCTAACTTTGAGAACCATTTCCATAGCCAATACTCTGAGTATACATTGCAAAGTGGGTTATTGTTTAAGGGAAATTAGTTATGTGTTCCAAGAGGGTCAATGAGGGAAAATCTAATTCAGGAAAAGCATAATGGCAGTCTTAGTGGACATTTTGGCATAAATAAGACTTTAGAACTAGTGCAAAGATTCTATTACTGGCGTAAGTTGGAAAGAGATGTTAGAAAGTATGTGGAACAATGTGCTGTGTGTATGAAAGCTAAGGGAGGAGCTAGTAATGCTCATTTATATCAACCCCTACCCATTCCTAACAGACCATGGGAGTGTGTAAGCATGGATTTTCTGGCAGGCCTTCCTAAGACCAAGACTGGTTTTGACAGTGTTTATGTAGTAGTGGATAGATTTAGCAAAATGAGTCATTTTATCCCATGCAAAACTACTCATGATGATAGTTACATAGCTCATCTTTTCTTCAGGGAAGTTGTAAGGATCCATGGATTTCCTTTGAGCATTGTTTTAGACAGGGATGTAAAGTTCATGAGTCACTTTTGGAAGACTCTATGGAGTAGATTGGGTACCAATCTGTCATTTGGATCAGCTTACCATCCTCAGACCGATGGTCAAACAGAGGTGATTAATAGGGTGCTAGGTAATCTTTGAAGGTTCCTAACTAAGGAGTATGGACAGACATGGGATATGGTTATCTCACAAGCTGAGTATTCCTATAATGATAGTGTGAACCGAACCATAGGGAAGAGTCCTTTTGAGATTGTCTATGGGATGCACCCAAGAGGCATATGTGAGCTTGGAGATCTTGGAGCTATGGAACACAGAAGTGGACATGCAGAGAACTTCAGTCAGACCATGAAGGAGATTCAGGAGCAGGTAAAGAGGACAGTCACTGAGGCTACACAAAAAGTGAAGGAGAAGGCAGATATGTCAAGGAAAGATGTGCAATTTCAAGTAGTCGACTATGTAATGGTCCACCTTAACAAGTCAAGGTTGCAGAAGGGAATGTCAACCAAGTTGCAGATGAAGAGAGTAGGACCCTGCAAGATATTGGCCAAGTATGACAAGAATGCATACAAGGTGGAGTTACCTATTGATCTAGGAATCTCACCAGTTTTCAATATAGCTGACTTGATCAAGTACAAGGGATCAGTCACTGATGAGGATCAGAACAGCACGGAAGTCTTCAAGGACATCAGTAATATGTCCTTACCTAATCAAGACAAGCCTCAGGCAGAGAAGATCTTGGAGTCAAGAGTGCAGAAGGCTACAAGACACAAGGTGTACATGGAGCACCTAATCAAGTGGAAGCATAAGCATGAATCAAAAGCCACATGGGTACAAGAAGATCAGTTCAAAAAGTTGGGTATTGACCTGTCATTGTTCTCTCCTTCATTTCTTAGTGTTTGAGCTGAGAGGGGGAGAATGGTGCAGGAGCACCTAGGGTACATTAGGTGGCACTAGGCAAATTTGGAAGCCTAGCATGAAATTTTGAGATTTTTAATACTTCAAGGTCATGTTGACCATTTAGTTAGCTTTTGTTGTTTTTGAATAAATCTTGATCTATTGTGATCAGTGTAATAGGAGGTGAAAGGATTAGATGAGTGTAGTTGCTCATTTGGCTTAGGTTGCCAACATTTGGGAAAAGTTGGAAAACATAGTGGGTTTTTCAAATTTTGCTATTTGATCATTAGAAGGTCCGACCAAGGGAGTGTAAATACTTTGGGAACCTTTAAAAGGTGGCCCTTGACCTGGAATGGGGGTTGGTTGGTTGGAAACTTTTGTACCATTTTGGAGTTTGTAGATTACATGGAAAAGTAATGAAGTTCTTGCAATTTACTGGTTTTTAGTTCTTTTGATTGTGTTAATGGAGGGTTCCAGGCATTGAACTGTGTGTGGCACATGTGGTATTCCTTTTGCAAGCTTTGTGTGGTCATAAGTGGTGTTGTTTCATCATTTTCAAGCTTTGTTCTTAGAATGTTTGTTTCTTTTCTTTGTTGATCAGTCCAGTAGACTGATATTCATGGAGTCGTAGTCCTCTGTTTCTCACTATACCTGGTGTATAGTCCATGGGGAATGAGGCTAAGCTCCATGCCTATATATAGGATAGGTGTAGGAGGTGGTAGGAGGAAAGGTTTCATGGAAAAGGTCTTCTCCTAGGCGAGCTTGACAGTGCTCGGCTAGGAAAGAGAGTAAAAACTAACACTAACGCAACAGGGGTGACCATTCCCAGGCAACCCAAGTTGTGTGGTGGTTGCAGGAGGTCTTATAGATGCTTGGCAGGAAGACAGAGTCTTCACCAGTCCATTTGGTGGCTGAAAGAAGCAGACAGTTCACGGTGAGGTCAAGAAATGGCCTAAAAAGCCCTAATTCTCACAAATCAGGGTTACGCCTGTGTACGGACTAAGAAAGCCTGAAACCTCAAAAATCCTTGAGAGGTTAGAAAATGAACTAGGGTCTCAGAAGGAAGTTTGTGGTGTTCATTAGTCAGATAGGAGATTTAGCCTATTCTCTCGGGTTAAGAGGCCTAACAGGGCTCAAGGGCTAGTAGCCCTTCTTAAACCCTAAAATAGGGTTTGGTGGAAGCAATGAGGAATTGAAGTCTTGTGATTGATCAAGAACCATAGAGGGATGGTTTTGAAGATATAGAAGACACCACACGCCCCTGCCATAAGTTAGTGAGGTATGGAGAGTTAGCTAGGCTTTAGGAAGATTAAGGGCTAAGGAGAGAATGGAGAAGAAAGCACCAAGATTGGCTTGGTTAGGTGAATGTAGATGATAGGAGGGTTGGCCAGGAGAACCAGGGGTGCGTAACAATCTATAGGGAATATAGGTTAAGAAGGTGGAGAGTGACACCAAAGGGGTTTTCCAAGGTGTGACCCAGAGCATGGGACAGTGAGTCTTCCATCCAACCCTACCCTATCATCAATGGTTGAGATTGAGCCACCAAGGTCAAGATGTAGGGATATGGTGAGTTGAGGACTCATAATCCATCACATCTTGACATGTGGAATGTGAGATGGCCTAGGATAAGATGATGTGGAGGTGAGGTGGAAAGGAGGTACATGATGTGGAGGAAGGACAAGTACCTTGGGGGGTGAGAAGATTTCCTCAAAAAGGAACTTCTTGTCCCTAAGTGAGGATGAAAGTGACATTTGAGAAATTTTAGAATTTCTCAAAAATCTCCATGGGAAATGAGAAAGTGGTTGGAGAAATAAATGTGAATTAAAAATTTACATTCTTGGGAGAATCTAGTGGATAAGAGAGGGTTTCCAAAAAGGTTGGAATTTGTCACATGTGAGTGAGGTGACAAGTCAAATGTTCTAGAAGTTACATGGGGATAACGTAAGCTTTGGAAGGATAAAATGTGAATGGAAGAGAGGGACCTAGGATAAATAAATGTGAATTAATAATTCACATGGGAAAGAGGGTCAATGCTAAGAAAGGCAAATGGAAGGGTTGACTAAAAAGGGATGCTAAATGTGGCTAATGACTTTGATTAAGGTTATCCAACCACTTGATTAAGAAAATTAATAAAAGATTAGAGGCAAGTGGAAAATGTAGGAGGATGTGACATTAATCCTTGATTAAGAGGATGCACATCCTAATCATGAATTAATTAAATTAATTCAGATTAGAAAGGGATTGTGGAGGATGTGACAAAGAGAGAAAAATGAAGAATTTTAAATTTATTTTATTCAAAAAGGTTAAATGACTAAATTAAATAAATTGATGTATTTATTTAATTTAGAGAGGAAAAGTATGTAAGGTAAAGCATTTAATTGTTAAATTAAATACTTTAAGGACTTTAGGAAAAAAGTGTAATATTAATTAAATAAATTAATATTGATGAAATGGATGGATAAAAAGGTGAATTTGATCATATGGGGGCGATCAAATTTAGATGTCTATAGTTCCCACTCAGGTCGTTCCCGTAGGGTGAGTATTTTTTCCCACTACGGCAGGCCTTCTAAAGGATTTAATAAAGTAGGAATTACATGAAAATAAAGAATGATTCTGGCGTTTTGATCACCCAATTAAGGGGAGAGCATATGCCTATCACCACACAATCACAGTACTCAATTGTTCAATTCTTAAAGCCCAAATGAAAATTTGCTATCTATGTGAAGATATTGCTTCACAAAAGAAATAGTGTTTATTTTAACTAAGAAAGAAAATATGTGATGACTACCCTAGGATTGATATGTTTTAAATCAAGTGACTATCCTAGGATTGGTTCATTTTAGTCCAACTAAAAAAATGAATTTATTGGTCGCAGTCGCGTCGAATCCATACAAGAATTACAGAAGCGCTAAAATAGATTTCATAAGTGTTGTTTTATTCATCAAAATGGCTACAACATTTGGAAGAAGTGCTACAAAATTTGGTATAAGCGCTATAGAATTTAGCAGAAGCGCTAAAATAGAATTGGACCTGGAACAGTCAACCTTTCTGAGAGCTTTGGGTGGAAATGCTAAAATAGATTGTAGAAGCACTAGAAATTTTGGTAGAAGAGCTAAAACAGATAGCAAAAACACTAAAACTTTCAGTGGAAGCGCTACAAAATCCCTCGATCACGCTAAAAGAAAACACGCCTGTATCCTGTATGAACACTTTTTAGAAAAAATGTTAAAATATGGGGTTAGAGCCCCATGGTGGACGCCAAATTGTAAGTGTGAAATAAGTAAATAAGTAAAACAACTAAAACACTTCTTAATGAAACATTATATCAAGATTTAACAGCAATTAACTAATTTAAAGTACAGAAATCTTGAAAGCGTCTCATTGTTTCCTATCTCCAAAGATTTATCAAATCACAGAGGGCTCTCAGATTTGGTAAGCACTGTGGCTGTTAAAATGCCTATCTATAGAATGGAATGATGCTAAATGAAATGATATAATGTTTGATAATGATTCCTAGAAGCTATGATGAAGCTACTGTGATCTATGTTGACATGAAAACTGATGGAAGAAGCTACAGTAATCGACGATGCAACCATGATATTGATTCTACTAATGCTATGATTGCTAAATGATGCTATTGCTATTGTTATGATTGCTTGATTTCTTGATTGTTATTCTTGTAGAGTAAGTTTGTAAAAATATTGGATCCATTTCCTATATTTGAAGGCTGCATATATAGATTTCTCGGCAGCACATTTACAAAGGGCAACAAAACAAAGGCTCAGATTTGATCTGGAGAATTTGAGTGGTGAGAGATGAAGAACCTTGAGTTGATCATGGGAATGGTTTCTCCCCATGAAAACATATGGCCAAATGATAGGAAGAATCAGAGGAAGGAAATTGGACAGGATTGCCTACAAATTTGTCTCCACAGCTTTCCATGAATACCAATTGAATTAAATTGGATGTTTGATATCTAATTTGGTAGGTGAGTGAATAGAGGAAATTTTCCTTTATGCCTTTATTTGAATAATTTGATTTATTCAAATTAGTAAAAGGGAATAAATAATTTAATAAAACAAACTATAGAATTTGTTTATTAAATAAATATAGAAGGGATATGATAATTAAACAATAAAGTATTTAACCTTGTTTAATTAATTAAGATTGAATAATGTGATAATTAAATAACACAAACTATTAAAGTTGTATATTTAATTAAAATTGAAAAATAGGAGAATGAACTATAAATAAATATTTCTATTTATTGAATAGTAGAGGAAATTAAGGTATTTAATCAAATAAATCGTATTTAATTAATTTAGATTATCCAGACCATTTTTAGGTGTATACATCTACAAAATTGTTAGGTTGGGGGCTCATCTCAAAATCAACATAAAAACCAAGATGATAGTGATAGGTAGCCATACCAAAGTGAATATTCCTATGACTCATGATTTTCCTAACTTTGAAAAATATGTCTCCAAATGGACCAATGCATACACCACAATAAGAAGACATACTTAGATACCTACTATAATTAGTGTAGACATATAAATCTATCCATACCCGATCATACTTGACTTTACCCCATTCTATTTGTTAATTAAATAGATAATATTCATTTATTTAATTAATTCATCCTCATCTCACTCTTAATTAAATAAACTTACATTTATTTAATAAAATTAACCTTAGCCCCCAAACCGTCCAACTAAATAAATTAATTGATACCTACATAATTGATTTATTTAGACTAATTAACCTACATTACCATTTTCTTATTATTTAATTCTACCTCACCATCAATCCTTATCCATTCAATCCTAGCCCTCGAATCCATAAACATGGATCAAGATCTAAACTTGTTACCATGTGAAAAGTTTCCTAATCTACCTATCCTACCCTTTGGTCACACATGTGTGAGCATATCTATCATGCATGTGAGGCCAACCTACCTCTTGCACATGTCATAAACATGTCTCTTTCATGTTCTTTCCAATGTGTGAGCACACCTTTCTTACACCTCCTTTCCCCTCATGACAAGTGTCACAAGGATAAGCCTCCATCATCTCATTCAATCTTGACCCTCCATTTAGTCAATACAACTTGGCCTTTGATTTCACCCATCACAAATCTATAAATTAAGGCATTTTCTCTCACTTTGATATAATATCCATTCATCCTATCCTTATTTTATCATATTCTTCTATCAATCGTCCATCCCAACTTCATTTTATTGGTATAAACAACCACATTCCATCCAACTACAACATCATCAAGGATCACATCAAGTAGACATGGGCGAATCTACTTCAACTTAATTCATGAGGTGGGAAAGGTATAGGTAAGTTAAATTTTTAATTATTGCAATTATCTTCATATTTCTCTTATCCCTTTTATTCATCTTCATTTTGGTACCACTTGATGGGACCCACATCCCTAAAACTAAAAAAAAATTGAGTTGAACTATAAAGTTTTTATGTTGCAGATAGCGGAACAATGCCTCCAACTATCTTTCAATGTCTCTACATACAAGAGAAATGCCTTTATTATGATTCATCACCTTCATGATTTAGTGCCTTTGTGATCTAGCACCTATTTTGATTCATCGCATATACTTAGTGTATCAGTTGATTTTGTCAACTTATAGTTTTTCATTAACTTTATTGATCATTTTTGGTGTTTTCTCAGTTTTAAATTTTTGTTGACGACTTGTTTATTTAATCCTTTATCTTCCTTGATATTTTTGAAGTTTGTTGAATACTTTTGGTTACTTTTTTTGCAATTTTTAACAATTTTTTTGTAGATATTTTGGATTATTGCCTACGTTGGTTCAACACCTATATTGGTTCAAAACCTTCGCAGAATGGTTTAGTTCTCCTATTTTGATAGATATTCCTCACATTTTGGTGCCTCTAATCTGTAGTTTGGTGCCTAAGCTGATTCAATGCCCCTTCTTTGTGTTTTGGAAACTCTATCTTTTTTCTCTTTTTTGATTTTTTTATTGTTTCTTCCATAACTTTTTTGGCTACTAACTATTTGTGTATTTGTCTCATGCTTTTCTAAGGCTTGAAAAAGTAGAAACTACTAATTTTTTGTGTAGGAACTCTTGTGAAAGAAGTTTGTTTTCATCACTAGTTTAGTTGCACTAAGGTAGACTAGTGAGAATTAATCTTTTTTTTGTGCTTATGAGGCCCTCTTAAGTGTATGATCTCTCTTCACACCCTTGAGTGATCTTGGAGATCAAAATATTAAGTTGATCTCCTTTTCTTTTTGCATCATTATAACCCAAGGAACCCAACATGTGTATACTCTCCCCTTGCACTTCATGCGATCTTGGGTGTTCAAAAACACTTGGATCATTACTTTTAGGAGGGTTTCTTGGGGATTTCATCACCCCAATGGATGACCTCAACTCTCATGTTCTAGTGGAGTATTAATAGTATGAGGTGAATCAAAATACACCTCACTTGGAAGTAGGATCTTGTCATCCTTGACTAAGCCCCCAAGAACTTTATACCTTGGGTAAGTGAAGGTATAGAGTGGGTTACCCTCTCCTCCCAATTGTTTGACATTATTCTTTTTCATTTATGAATTTTTCCCCACATACCCTTGAGGTATTCGAAGAACTCCCTAACAACCTTGTTAATCCTAGTTCAAGACCATCCAGTCATAGCTTATTATGGTGCAGGGTATAGTATCATGCCTCAAGTTACTCAACATGTACTTTCTCTCATTGATGTGACATATATCCCTTGGTAGGACCTTTTCCTTCTAAGGTAATGGATGTAAAGGTGGTACATGACCTTGCATACCCTAGTTACTCATTCATTTTAAGGTATTACGCTTTAGTGGGTGTGATCAAATTAAGTTTACACTCGCACTTGAATAATTTTAGGCTTGTGCAAGTGCTTGGTGTGTATTCTTGTCCAAAATCAATGATACCTATCAATCCAACTCCCTCCCAATCCAAGTTGTTTGTTTAGTGTTTTCAAGTCCACCCATTAGTCAAGCAAGAAAAACCTTCAATCTAAAATCTACCATCCAATATTTTCCTCCAAATCCTTCATCCATTATTCCAATCTAATCCTTAGCCCATCCAAATTATCCTAAACATTCCAAAAACACAACTAGGATCATAGTTCAATGATTAAGCATGTTTTAGCACCTAAAATTCACCTTTCAGCACCTAAGTAAGGTTGTTTCGGTGCTTTTGTTGGTTCAACACCTAAGTAAGCCTATTTAAGTGCTTTTTTTGGTTTAATGCCTAAGTAGGTTATCTCAATGCCTAATAAAACCACATTTAGTGTTTTCAAGTCCATCCCTTAGTCAAGTAAGAAAATCCTTCAATCTAAAATCTACCATCTAGTATTTTCCTCCAAATCCTTCATCCATTATTTCAATCCAATCCTTACCCATCCAAATCACCTTAAACATTTTTAAAACACAACGAGGATCATAGTTCAATGCTTAAGCATGTTTTAGCACCTAAGATTCACCTTTCAACACCTAAGTAAGCCTATTTCAAAGCTTTTGTTTGTTCAATGCCTAAGTAATCCTATTTCAATGCTTTTGTTGGTTCAACGCCTAAGAAGGCTATCATAGTGCTTAGTAAAACCCCATTAAAACCCCCTTTCAACACCTAAGTACCTTTTTTAAGAACCTAATCCAATTCAATGCCTAAGCAAGATACTATAGTACTTGATCAAATATTATTTAGAACCCTCTTTTAACACTTGTATAAGCATTGATTCAGGCCTTGAAAAGGTGTTGAACCATGCATAGGCACTGAAGAATGCCTTACAAAGGTGCTACAACAATCATAGGTGCTAAAACAACTTGCACAGGTGTTGAAACAACTTGTACATGCACTGAAATAGGATTAGGTGCCATTTTAGACAATTTATTTAGCTTACCAAAAACATATTTGAGGCATTTTCTCCCAAACCCCTATACACGAGGGACAACATCCATCCCCTCACACCCCCTATCATTGGGGTGGGTTCCCCAAACCCCTTTGGGCTACCAAATACTTTCTTTTAATTATTCTTAACTGTCCTAATCATTCACCCTCATCATCCCCAATCACCCTCATCAATCCTAATCTCATCCCTAATTACCCTCATCAATCTTAATCACATCCCTAATCATCCCTAATCCCATCCTTTTCATCTCTACTTATCCCTAATTATCCCTAATACCATCCTAATTATCTCTAATCCCATCCTAATCTTCCCTAATCATCCCTAATCCCATCATAATAATCCATAATCTCATCCTAATCCTCCCTATTCCCATCCTAATCACCCCTAGTTATCTCTAATACCATCCTAATCTTACCTAATCCCATTCTAATCATCCCTAATCCCATCCTAATTGTCCCTAATCCCATCCTAATCATCCATAATCATCACTAATCACTTTCATCAACCCTAATCACATCCTTAATCATCCTCATCAATCTTAATCCCATCACTTATACCCTCATCATCCCTAATCACCCTCATCAACCCTAATCTCATCCCTAAACACCCTCATCCACCCTAATCTCATCCCTAATTACCCTCATCAATCCTAACCATCCCTAATCATCCCTAATAATCTCTTATCCCATCCTAATCATCCCTAGGGTGATCCCATAATAATGGGTTACACTTTTTGGCCAAACTTGACATTGAACTAATTTTTTTTAACTAAATCTTCACTTTTGGACACCTATAGATGCTAAACCATGAGGAATTTGAAGATGATGCAAACTAGTGATTTGTGACATTTTTTCTATAGATTCTAAATATATTTTATAATGAAATTTTGAAATCAAATTGCATTTCTTTTTCCATCTCCTTTGATAGCTAGTTTTTAACAGTAAATAATATTTTCAAAGAGTGACATGTTTACTATATAACACAACTTTTTTTCTATGAAGGATAAAATTCCATTTTTTTGGAATTTAGATTTGTAACTACAATATTTACCTCCTTCATTTGGTTTCATAGTGTTTTACTGAATATTTTTTTCTTAATTAAGTTTTGAAGTTAAACCAATTACAATTTCAACATAGGTTTACTATATAACACAACTTTTTTTGTATGTATCATTTTTTTTTGTTGGATCAAGAACATCAATACCAAGAGCATGGATATTTTTCAGAATTTTTTTTGGTAATCTACTATTTTTCCACATGTGCAAAAAATATTAATCAAATTAAATATATTTAAAATTATACTTTTTTGGTAAGGTTATAATAAGGACTACATACAAAAAATAAATTATAAATGAATTAATTTGATCCCTTAAAAGGAAAATCAAAAGTGGTTTTTTATCAACCTTTTGATAGGTGTAGAGGAGACTCCATTATAGATATGGTTTAAAACTAGCAGGGTTCTATCCAAGGGGGTTTGATCAAACCCTCTCCAATTAAAATCCTTTAAATGGAACCTTTCAAGGATTAAATCATTATAATCATTATATTTTCTAAAAGTATGTGATTTTAGCAAAAATCAAGATGTCCCAAAAAGTGTAACCCCTTATTGTGGCAACACCCCCTAATCATCCCTAATCCCATCATAATCATCCCCAATAATCCCTAATCACATCCTAGGCATCCCTAATCAGCCCTGATAATTCTTAATCCCCTAATCATCCCTAATCCCATCCTAATCTTCCCTAGTCATCCCTAATCACATCCTAATCATCCCTAATCCCATCCTAATCTTCCCTAGTCATCCCTAATCACATCCTAATCATCCCTAATCCCATCCTAATTTTCCCTAATCCCATCCTAATCATCCCTAATCACCCTCATCAACCCTAATCCCATCCCTAATCACCCTCATCAATACTAATATTATCTCTAATCACCCTCATCAATCATAATCCCATCCCTAATCACCCTCTTCATCCCTAATTTTATCCCTAGTCACCCTCATACTCCCTAATCACCCTCATCAACCTTAATCTCATCCCTAAACACCCACCCTTATCCACCCTAATATCATCCCTAAACACCCACATCCACTATAATCTCATCCCTAATCACCCTCATCAATCCTAATCATCCTAAATCCCATCCTTATCATCCCTAATCATTGATAATCCCATCTTAATCATCCCTAATACCATCCTAATCATCCCTAGTCCCATCCTAAGTGTCCCTAGTAATCCTTAATCTCATCCTAATCATCCCTAATCTCATCCTAATCATCCCTAACCCCATCCTAATCATCTATAATCTCATCCTAATCATCCCTAATCCCATCCTAATCATCCCTAATCATCCCTAATAATCCCTAATCAAATCCTAATCATCCCTAATATCATCCCTAATCACCCCCGTCAACCCTAATCTCATCCCTAATCACCCCTAACTTCATCCTCCATCTTCATCCTTAATTCCTATTATTGTAATCCCCGACCCATTTCTAAATCCATCATCCTAATTTCTATCCTTACAAAAACCCAAATCCCCTTCCAAATATAATCAACTCTCATCCTCTAATATTACATCAACCACATCCTAATCCACCTCTCAAATCACCCTTTTATCCCAAATTTGAGCTTAACCAAATCTGAAATATAAGCTTTAATAAATCCCCCATCCAATCTAATCTATCCTTGTCCTCTTTCACCCATCCCAATCCAATACAACATCATGTCTTCTTTCTATACCTCCCCACCAATCCTTGATGTGATGAGGTTGGTCTTGTTAACCAACACAAATATGATCCTTATGATGATAATAAGAGTTTTGTTGATCAAAAGGACCTATCCGCATCCACAAATTTCATCCTCACCAACTACTTCAACAATGACTAAGATGACATGCTTAGATACTTCCTTAGCATTGTTTCTAAACTTTCATCATCCCTACATCCCTCCAATCCTAATCCATATCCTATTGCTTATCATTCCCCTTCCTTTGACAAGGGAAACCAGCCATCTATCCAAAATTCCCCTCCAACCCCATATACATCCCAAATCCCCACCCCCAAAATATCCTCATCCTCATTCTCAATTTACCAATCTATGGAAACCCCATCTCCTTATTCCACTTTCTCATCCCCCACATCCTCACAATCCAAATCACTCCAATCCTACAAATCCACCTCATCCCATGCCTCAAATGAATTCATCCAAGGACTATTAGTCAAGGAGCCTAAATACACACCTCCAAACATTTTTTTTATATTCCCATATCATGCATCCACTTCATCCCCTCCACATCAAGATAAATTTTGATTCCTAAACCTCATGAATTTCCTACCTCTCCATCTACCTAAGTTGAAGATTCTATCCAACCTTCATCACCTCTTACACCATCCATACCAAATGAACAATGTCAAACCTTGAATCCAAAGCATGCTAGCATGGATCCATCTCTATATCAATATCAGGGTACCCCTCCCACTCCATGTCATTATCTCATCCCATCATCAAATCAAGAGAAAAATATCCCTTCTATCTCGTCCAATGATCCTATTCCATCTCATAATCAAGATCAAAATATCCCTTCCATCCTATCCCATGATCCTCTCCCCTCTCATGATCCCCTCCCTTCCATCCCATCCCATGATCATGCCACAAGTCAAGATCAAAACAACCCTTCATCTCCATGTCATGATCCTAACCCTCCACAATATCCCTTCACCCATCCCCAAGCTACCCATGAATGCCACACCTATCAAATGGGTTCCTCCACTTTCATCCAATCTAGTTTACTCCAAGAACCTATAATTTCTTCCATATCACATCCCCTCCAATTGAATTCATCTTGTTTCCAAAACAACAAGTATTCTATTATAAAAAGGATTTGTCAAAATATGCACTATCAAGGAAAAGGGTTAGGCCTCCATGAGCAAGGCATATTAGAAGTCATCCAAATCCAAGCAAATTCTAATTTCCATGGCCTTGGCTATCAAGCTCAATATTTTGGTTCTCCTCTTAAATCTCACATCCCTTCACTTAAGTTCAAATATTCATATCCACCATCCTTCAAATCCATCTTGGGTCCTTTTATTCCTAAGAAAAATCATTCATCCCTTCCATCCATCTTGGGTCCTTACATTCTGCCATCCATCAATCCTATTTACCCATCACCTCAAATCCCAAATCAAGATCAAAAAAGGCACACATTTTTTAATCCTTTCGAACATCCTACTTACATACACTTATCCATCAAATATCCATTTCATTCCTCTCCATACACTAATCACATTGCTCTTGGAAGCAATTTGGATGCCAAATCTAAAATGCATAGATCCAAAAATCCACATACATCCAAGGATCACCATGTCCCATAAAAAACACATGCTAACAAAGAAAAATATGATCCAAAAGAAAAAAAATTAAATCTAAAAGGCTAAAAGGCCCAAGAAGAAAAAATAGAAAACCGTGTTGATTCCCAAACTACTCATAGAAGAAATGCATCTCAAGGAACAATCAAAATTGGAATCCAAACTTTCTAATCCAATAGCTTCATCCACTCCTAATTCCTCTAATCCTCCATCTAAAAATACCCCATCTTCCAACTCAATTTTGTGCCCTTATGTCCCAAAATCCATATTCACCCTATATAAATCTCCAAATTCAAAATCCACTTTTCCTCTACAACTCCACCACCCTTCAAGGTGTGTGCCAATGTTGATCTTACCAACATTTCCATCCACTCATCCTCAAGTATTCCAACCCTTCATCCATTATCTAAAATTCATCCCCCATCATCCTCCTTTAATCCAAGCCCTTGCATAAATCCATTTTATCTCCCTTGCTATCATTTTCCCAACATCTATGAGCATACCTCTTCTTTCCATGATCAATTATAGAACTTTTTCATGGGATATTATACATGGAACTAGATGCTTGATTCCTTCCTCCATCTCCCCATCATCCATCCACTATCTTACAAACCTACTTATCCACATCCTTATCCTCATCCTTCTCCATCTTTTCTATTCCATATATCCAAAAAAAAGGTAAAAAAAAAGTAAAGAGAAATCATTCCTCTAATGATGAATACCAAGTTTCTTGTGGCACCTTGGGAAAGTACCACGATGAAAACCTAGCAAACCAGTGTCATGTTTAATCCTCCATCCACTTTCCTTTACACTTGGGGGCAATATTAATCCATATCACACCCTATCCACATACTTCATTATCCTTCATATCATATTCATCATCCTATCTAAGTCCATCCCCCTTTTCCACCTTTGATCTTGACAAGGATAAGGATCTTCACAAACATCATGTATCATACATACCAAATCTTATCCATATCCTCTATTATCCACCATATCATATCCCTTATACTATATCCATCCTCCCATCCTATCCAATTCATCCTCTCTTTTTAATCCTTGATCTTGATAGAGAGCTAGGGAAAATATCCATGCATGCTTTGGAAAAGGTAAGCCTTACTCTCCATTTCCATTCATATCCACTATCCTTCCATCTATAACTTAAATACCTCTAGTGTGGGGAATATTTTTCCTTTACAACATAGTCCTTGGAGATCCCTTCTCCTATCCTCTCATCTCCCATCACCTTTCATCCATCCACTTAATCCCCCCATCTCCCATCCAAGCAATCCTCCTATCTTTTCATCCTTTTATCATGCCTTGGTTCTCCCTTGTCATTGGATCCCATGCATTCCTATATCCTAATCATCTTATCCTCCATCCAATCCTATCCAATCCAATCCATTAGTTTTCTATCTACCATCCAATCATATCTTATCCAATCCATTTATCATCTATCTATCCTAACTAATCAATTTATCCTTCATATATCATTCTAATCCAATCCAAAAATCATAATCAATCCATCCAAATGCAATCAATCCTAATCCATACAATCCAATATTGCAATCTAGGTCATCATCTAAAATTAATCCATCATTTTGATCCAAATCAATTGAAATCTATTGATCCATTAATCCAACAAATCCACATTTTGTTCTTATAGTTAGCAACACAATACCTGGGGTATGCATTGTTCTTATCATTAACAAATATTTCTATCCTCCTCATCATCAATCAATCCATCAATCAATTGGTTTTCAACTTGACTATGGGTATTATCATGGTTTATTTTTGGTTGTTGTGCATGCTTGCTTGTTGCTTGTGTGTATTAATTTTGTTGGCATTTATCATGGTATTTTCAATTTATTTCCACAAGGGCATCATGGTCTTCCATACCATGGTGTTATAAGGTATATATGTTTGCACTTGACCTTTTTTTTATCACGTACTTAACACGCCCACCCTAGTTCCTTATACCTTGGTCCATAACATCAAGTACAATATCAAATCTAGGTTTCTTATCCATTGTAGAATGATTCTTATCTATCATCTCTCATTATCCATCTATCTAAATTCTATCATTTTTTTGTCCATAATCCTCTATTCCTACCCTCCATCTCAAGAGAACACCTACATTCTTTGAATCCAAATGTCCTCTTAAGGGGGCTTACCACAACCTCCTCATCATCCTTCCTCATATTACCAATGACTGGGGCATCATGACACTAGTCCTCATCCCTTTTAATCCACTATATTTTACTCTTCTTTGATACAATGTCACTCCTTTCATTTGTGATGCCATATCAAAGAGGGGCAAGATGTAGATATATAAATCTATCCATACCCAACCACACTTGAATTTACCCTAGATTTTATCTGTTAATTAAATGAATAATATTTATTTAATTAATTAATTCATCCTTATCTCACTCTTAATTAAATAAATTTATATTTATTTAGTAGAATATAACCTAAGCCCCAAAACCATCCAACTAAGTAAATTAATTAATACCTACTCAATCAATTTATTTAGAATAATTAACCTACATTACCATTTTCTTATTATTTAATTCCACCTCACCATAAATCTTTTTCCTTTAATCCATCTACATGGATCAAGATATAAACTTATTACCATTTGACAAGTGTCCTAACCTACCTATCCTACCCCTTTCTCACACATGTGTGAGCATATCTCTCACACATGTGAGGCCAACCTGCCTGTTACACATGTCATAGCCATGTCTCTTTCATGTTATTTCCAATGTGTGATCCTTTCTCTTACACCTCCTTCCCCTTGTGACATCACAAGGCTAAGCCTCCATCATCTCATTCAATCTTCACCCTCCACTTAGTCAATGCATCTTGGCCATTGATTTCAACCATCAAAAATCTATAAATTGAGGCATTTTCTCTCACTTTGATACAATATCCATTCATCCTATCCTTATATTATCATTTTCTTCTATCAATCCTACATTCGACATCATATTGTTGGTATAAACAACCACATTCCATACAACTACAAATTCATCAAGAAGCACATCAAGTATACATGGGTTTATCTACTTCAGCTCAATCCATGAATTGAGAAAGACAAAGGCAAGGTAGATTATGCATTATTACATTTATCTTAATATTTTTGTCTTTTATCCTTTTATTCATCTTCAATTAGGAACTAAGTTACCCTTAAACTATGTCAGTGTTTCAATTAGCACCTCTAGAGTACTTATTGGAAATGATCAACTATTGCAAGTGTTTTAGTAACTATTCCTTTAGATTATAGAGAGGAATATTCCTCTTTGCTGATGTTATGCATAAAAAAGTATAGTAGACTAAGGTTCCTATCTTTTTTACTCAGCGGCAGGACACAAGGGTGCACAAACACAATGCACTGTAGCTAAGCTTTTCTCTGGTTTCTACAGATCTTAACTATGACTAAACTAGCTTTTAATCTATCCTATCTCCCCAAGATAAACAAAGCATGAGGGAATAGGAGCAAGAATGGATGGTTAGATTACTTGGTTTGACCACCTTTCCAGAATCAGTCTAAGGCTCTGAACTCTCAGATCTATGCTGGAAATAAGGCTTTGTGCAAGCAAACACTCATTATGGTAAGTTAGATCTCAAACTTGCCAAGGAGGAGGAACCCCTGTCCAAGGTATAGGCTAGGAAACAACTTACTAGAAACAACAAGATACGATTCCTTGGCTAACAATATTCTTGAGGAGGTGATGACACATGTCCAAAGTGTAGGCTGAAAGAAAATTAATTGAACAACATCAAATGATAACTGTCAATGACAAAATATCCAAGGAGGAGGAACCCCTGTCCACGGAGGAGATTGAAACAACAAGTTATAAACACAAAATGTTGAAAGAATTCAAATATTTGGATCAAAATGCATGCACTTTCTTATTTTCTTCTTCAAATTTCTTCAACGAGTTACAAAGAATTGGGACATGTAAAGGCACGAAATCATGCACAATTTCTCATCAAACCAATTAACTCTCATCCAAGAGTGAACAAATAATCACTTTCAAACTTGTTGGCAACAATGGCACAACAATTTTGCATAGTAAGTAAAGATTATCAAATAATGATCCCAAGGCTCTTATTTACATAACTCAAAGGAGTAGGCAACCCTAGAATCTCCTTGAGTTAACATTGAGTTCTTTCCAATCAATTAGCAAGATTTATTCCTATGTCTAAAAGTAGGTGAGCAAGTAGTTAACTAGAAATCTACTTCAGTTAACTGAAACTAAACAAAGAGTCAACCAGAAGTCTACTTCAGTTGATTGAAACTAAACTAAAGTTGAACTTCATTACAAAATGTGTCTCCAAAATAGACATCCACATTTAGTGGAGATATGAGATCCACAATTTATGGAAGTCAAATTAGACATCCTTAATTAGTGGGATTTGACATGCATGATCTGTGGGATTTGGAGTTAACTTGGGAAGGGGCATCAAGTTAACTCCAATCACAAGTAATGCTACTTTAGAGGGTAGGACATCCTTTGTGGGGTGCTTTACACCTCATCTACACTGGTCAACAGTTCTTCTAACCAGGTGTTGACTTATTTCACCTCTTGCAAACTGCTTTTGATATTCGATCTTCTTTGTAGTTGTGTCATCTGGTCTTGTTGACATGGAATTTGGAAGGTAGTGTGGTAGTAACTGGTGGCGGCTCTTTGTTTGGAATGACTACCTTTCGTATTTGGCTATCCATTGAATAGTGATGCCATTAATGCCTTCCAAGGCGTCCAACTTGACTACGAGATTTACTTGATGCATTTCCATGTCGACTATTTTTAGAAATTTGTGAAGTAGGACCTTTTTTTTCTTGATTTCAACTTGAGAGTACTATATTCTGAAAAACTCAATTGTTGATTGTAAACACGGATATGTTTAGACAACTTCTAAAAACCCCTAAAAATAGCCACCCACTGAGAGGTATTTTTTCGAAAATTTTTTGACACATGGTTATTGTTCAACTTCAATGTTGAACAAACCCAATTCATTTGATTTTTAGATTTGTGACTTTTTCAGAAAAATCCCTAAAAATAGGGGCAGCAAGTTTGTTGTTTTTAAAAAATTCAAGAGATGGGTTTTGCTGAAAAACTATGTTGATCATACCTAGTTGGTCAGATCTATGATTATTTGCTATTTTTTGTGACATGCAAGAAGTTTAAGATAGAAGAGAGGAAGAATACAAGAGGAAGATTGGAAGTTATTTGTTGCCTTCTTGTAAAAATTTGCCTCTGGATGTGACCTTTGAGAAAATATCCTTCTATGTTGTTGATCTTCAAAAAAAGAATGAAGAATGGTAAAAACCCTTTGTCAGATCTTGAAAATATGTCTTGGAGAGTAAATGACTATTCTTGAGCTCCAACCTGCAAAGACAAACAATGAATAGTGATGTCCAAGCTTGATACATAGTGATTGATTCTTGAATGCATCAAGTATGGGCACCAACTCATGATTGATGAGTGATTTGACCTAATCTAGAGTTCTAAAAACTAATTTCCACTGATTGTGGGACATATGGCCGAGTTTTCCTCCAAGATCTCTAACTTAGTGAAAAAATCTTGCTTTGACCAGTTTAGGCATCTTTTTTGAATTTGAACTCTTTTTTTTATTATTTTTCCATGGTGAAGATCCTTCGTTGAATCCTTGCTCCTGGTTGTTCAATTGATTCTAAGCAGTTGTTGATGGATTTGTTGTTGAGTTGGAATCATGCTGAAGAGATGTGCCTAGGAGTTGTTAAGCTTGAAAATTGAATCTAAGGCTCCAAAAGACTAGGTGCCTTTCTTCAGTAGGGGCGCTTTTTTACCTGACTTTGTCAAATTTTTGTGATTGTCTTTCAGTTTCTTCATTTAGATGCTATGTGCTTCAATTTGATATTTTTTGTTGACTGACAAGTCTGATGATCTCGCTTGACTATTCATCAGATAACCAGCTCAGTCCTAGAAAGGATGACTGGTTTCATAACTTTTGAAAGTCAATTTTAGGTCTTCAAAAGTAAGGGCACCTTTCTTCAATAGGAGCGCTTTTGGCTTTCTGACTAGTTATTTTCATGTTGAAAACTACCTCAGTTGTCGTCAGATGATAGCTTTGTCAGATGTCTTCACTGACGGTTTCATTGTTGAGATCAATCAAAATGGAGAAGGTCATCTTGGAGGTCACTCAACAAAAAGACTGCATCTACATGCCCCAAAGAAAGGGCGCCTTTCTTCAGCAGGGGCACTTTTTCTTGACACTTAGCACATTTTCTAATGTTCTTCATTTAGTCTCCATCTTTGGTGTTTTTTTCTTGATCATTGCCTATAACTACTTGATAGGTTCGATGAACGTGTTGTTGGATTGATCGAGAGGCTAAGAGGGAGATGAATAAATGCCTTATACATAGCAGTTGTTGATAACTTCATCAGGTGTCTTGAAAAGAAGGGCACCCTTGGCTAGCAGGGGTTCCTTTTTCATATAAGACTGCCATTTTGGATGATTCTTGCTTGCAACATCTCCATACTCCATTGATTTTTGTCAGTTATCACTGAATTAGATGATCTCACTAAATGTTTTATTGGAAATCCAGCAGGAGTACGAAGAAGATGACTGCTTCAAATGAATTTGATGATTGTATTTGACCTCTTAAATCCAAGGGCACCCCTGGCCAGTAGGGGCGCTTTTAGCTTGCAGTTTGATCATTCCTTTGAAAAATCTTCATCTCTTCACGTCCCACATTCATTGGGTAGCTTGATTGATTCAAGCATCATAGTTGACGATGCGAACGTGTGTATTGGAAATCACCTTCACCATGCTACGTGTACAGGTGTTGAGAAAGTGACTAAGTCATTTGACTAGATAGCCTCCTCTTGGTAGCAAGGTGTGCATTCTCCAAACTTAGCCAATTTTTAGTATTTTTCACTTTTGAGAATCCCCTCCATTGCAGAGCATCTTTTCGAGCATTTTTCAATGGATTATTCATTGAAGCTTTTGAGGTTTAGATTTCTACACCTGGTACTAGCCATTCTGCCATTAATAGCTACGGAGGTCTCAGCTTGCTCCCTGAAAAATAAAAATAGACCCACCAGAGTAAAACATTTTTTTGATGATTTTGACTTGACCAATGTGATCGTGAAGTCAGTTTATCCTATCAAAATATTTTTCAATCATTTTTGGGAAGGTCCTATTTTTAGGGGTTTTCCTAAAGATAGGGGTTTGAAACCCTAATTTTCAAATTTTCCAAAATTTGCAAGTATCTTCCTTGACACAACCCACAAAAACCCTAAGTTTGGTTTGACGTAAAACATACTTTTGACAATAATTTTACATGATTTAGCTCAATTTAAGCAAAATGTCAAATTTATTTTGGGTACAACAAACTACAAGCTTGACAACCTCAATAAACATCATAAGTCAAAAAACTTTAAGATAAGATTGGGAACTGCTATTAACAACAATGTTGACCACAACAACAATGACCAAAATAAAAACAAGAAGAAAAAATCACACCATGAATCTCAAGATGAAAAAAATAAGACCATCATCGTTCAAAATTTCATAAAAAAATTATTGAAAACATCAAACCAATCCACACATCAAACATCAACAATATCATTAAACCAATCCATACAATAAAACTAATCAACAACATCAAATCAAACCAAATAGTCAAACTTATCAACAATATCAACTCAATTTTATTATATTGCCAACATCGTCACTCGATACTTCTCTTGATCAAGAGTTATAATCCATGAAGATTGCAATAAAAATCCTATAAAAAGGAATAGAAAATCAAAGGAAAGGATATAGCTTTGAAGAGTTGTGTCTTTATCCCTTTGATAAAGCATGTCACAAATACCTTTCCTCCCATGTTTTAAAATACATAAAAATTATAAGGGAAAGGACAATCCATGAGTTCATGTAAAATATTTATATATTGCATGTCAAGAGGTAGCCTATAGTGACATATATCTAATTAGGCTCTTTCAATTAGAAGTTTGGGGGGACAAGCTCTTGAATGGTTCTTATACTTACCCAAAGTTTCTATCATTAAATTTGCTAATTTAGTATAAATATTTATGAAATATTTATCATAAATGTGGGGCATGAGCTACCATGATAGATCTATGTAATAAAAAATAAAATAACATGAAAGCTTCTCTTTTTTATTCAATGATGAATTCTAGCAAGTATATTTCCATGGCTCATTTTAAAAAAATGATTTTTCAACATCTTCATCAATAATCTAAATCAAGAGAGGGAATTTCATTTTCAAGTTCATTGTGTTATTACCTTTTATGAGATCATTGAGAAAGGAATGAAAATTAAAATAATGGCCCTTGTAGCCAAAGGGATAGTGAAGATATTTTCTGGAGACCTTGAAATAAATTGGATAAAGCCATGTTCTTTAGTAAAAATAAAAATATGGTTGGTGATTGGTTTACAAATTTAAATATCTTCAATCCATACAAAATACATTCAATATAAATGTTCTAGCTAGACAACCAAAACATGAGACAAACTTAAGACAATACACAACTTTAGGAGGGCCATTAGAAATTGTGTTTCATAAATTGGTCAATGCAAACATGATAGTATTTTTACTTAATAAACATTTTGATGAAATAAAACCTAATACAATATGGTATAGATAACATGAATATTGTGAATATCATAAGATAAAAGGTCTCTCAACTAAAAATTGCATGTAATTGAAGAATTATGCTCAAGAATTAGTTGATAACATCATCATCACCAAACAAGAAATCAAGGATATATCAAGACCTTTTTCTAAATAATAAGAAATTACTTCCATCATATAATAAAAAGTAAAATAAAAGCTATCATGACAATAATTTTCAATACCATAAATCCTCTCACACTTATGACATGATAGTTGCTCACATTGAGAACCCTAACTTGTACCAAATAACTGCCATCAAAATTAAAGCTCCAAATTGTGTCATTATCATAAGACATAATAAGATCACTATTCAAGGCCCTCCTTTGTCTACTCCTAAGAGCTAATACAACCTTATTGAATAACTTAGGAAGACTCCAATGTAAATATCAATTATGTAGCTTCTCAAAATATTTGATATTTATAGGTATGCATTGAATAAATTCATATAAGAGTCAAGAGCTTTAAACAATATTGATTAGTCATAATTTAAAGCACTTATGTGCAACTAGTCATCAAACCATCACCTCAAATTTATACATGGCATGTTGTCCATAGAGCTATGCCATAACCTCCCATATACATCAAAGCTTTCATCACTAACCATAAAGCAAAAAGAGTATTAGTAGATAGTGGATCAAGATTGAACATTTATACTTAAAGATTGATACAACAGATCTTGATTACTCAAAATATTCTTTGAAGCTACAAAATATTACTATCAAGGTATGTGATAATATAAAATGAGAGTTAATAAGGGTAATACATCTACTGATTGAAGTTGTTCCCATCATGCAACAAAGTTTACAATAAGTCATTGACTTGATATTCCATATAATATCCTCTTGGGTCACCCCTAGATCTTCGTAATCCAAGCCATTCCTACAAGTTTCCATCAATGCATCAAATTTTCTCATTCAAAGATAAAAATAACTATTCTTGCTAATCCTCATCCTTTTCAATATTTAAAAGCACTACCATAAAACCAATTTCACTACCTCACCATCGAAGCATCGCCAACACTTGAACCAAAAAACTCATCATCCTACATAGATACAAGTATCCTTACATGCACATTTGCCAAACCATATATCCTAAAACCCATATCATGATCATTGAAAAAAGGTTGTGGAGAATATAAAATTTAAGATTCCTTTCATATAGGTAAGCTTCCTCTTTTAGTTAGATATCATGGAAGACCTACACAAATTAGAAGAAAGAAAAAGATTCAATGTAGTATGGATGAACTAATTTCATTCAACAAAGTTTCCTTGTAGAAGAAAATATTGACCATACACATGATTCTTGGCTTAATTCTAATTAAGAGATAGAATCTTGTTTCAAAAATAACTAGTGTCTTATATCTAACTGTATGATTTAAAAAATTGACCATGAAACTAAAAAGCAAGCAATAATCATGAATTCACAATTAAAAGATCATAACGATAGAGAAAATAAGGTAAACTGATTCAAACAAGATGAAAACCTGCAAACACTGATTGCATGATTCAATTAAAAGGATTGAATGGAGTGATAACTTAGACTAACATGTTGACATGATTAATTACTTAGTTAACTAATTTGGTATATCAGTGAACTCGAAATAAGAGAGTGAAATAAAACTAATGGATTAGTGGACTGAGTTAATTTCTCAATGAACAGGGATGATTGATAAGTGGACTTAGAGTAAGTCCTAGTTAACTAGTGAGGTGAAAATGCATGGAAATTGATAATTAAATAAATAAATTATTAATGACATGTGCAAAATGGATAAATAAATAAAATAAATAATTTTATTTATTTATTTGGAGAATGGATAAATTAAATAAGTGAATAATTATTTAATTTTGAGAATTGATTAATTAAATAATAACAAATTATTTAATTAATGGAAGAATAATTAGTAAATTAATTAAATAATAAAAATTATTTAATTAATAGATAAAAAGTGATAAAATAGATAATTTAATTAAATGATGGAATTATTTAGTTATATGCAAAAGATAGATTGATGGCACCTAGTGATGGAAAATGATGATGTTTTGGAATAAATATGTTAGTCAGATTTAGGTGTCTACACCAACAAAATATAAAAGAATGAAATATTAAGGAAAATGCCCCAAACTTCACAAATATGGACCCATTGAACTTATACCTATCTATGATAATGTAGCAACTTGAGGGATAGGATTGATGAGAGCCATTCGCGTTCCATTTTATGTCATATTTTAGCATTTTTCATATGCCTTCATACCCATTCTCATATTCCATTTTCATATCATACATATCATTTTGCCACTTTTATGTTGCATATGATTAAATATGTATAACATTTTAATTTAGTATTTAGATAAAATACGTGAATAATAAATATTAGATTGTATTTACTAATATTTTCTTCCATTATGTTAAGAAAATAAATCCTGCAATATGTTCTTGGAAATGGAGAACACATATTTCCTATCACCCATTAGTGCATTTACTGACAAATTAATTCCAACTATAAAATTGTTTGCTTATGAAATACTTTGGTTATGTATTTATAACTAATTAATCTTCAGCTTTTAATTGTATGGAGGATAATGGCCTCATGCCAAAAATAATATTCCATCTTATGATTGTAACCACAAGCTAAATAAGCTCTTCCATTTTACGTTGAGTTTTTATCAACAAATAAACAACCAATGTAAATCGTGGGTTTCAAACCATGAAATGAGAGGTAGAGATAAAATGGAGGGTGTAAGAAGAATAAATAGAAAAAATTTGTTTCATTTACCATTCATTATATATAAGGAGAGATGGGCATGAGATGGATATAGGGAGTAACGCAGAAATGTAAGTGTCTGGGGGTGGTGTGAGAAAATGCAAGGCAACATAGAGTTTGAAGATTAACACAACAACAATGTAATAATAGAAAGAGGCGAGATAATAGTTTATGGAGGATATCATATATGTAGCAGTGTGAATAAGTGTGGTAGATATGTAATTTATTTCAGAAAAATAAATAAATAAGTGCAGTTTATGAGTTGAGTATTTTGTAGTAGACCAACCACTGTGTAGAAGAAGAGGAGGGCCCCCTCTAATGAAACTCAGTGATGTTATTTTTATTTGTTATGTCTGTTTTATTTTAAATATCATAGTTTGGTTTTCATATTAAAACGTGTGAGTAGTAAGAATAAAATTATTGTTAAGCATTAAGCTCTTTTATTTACATGTTCTCAACTTGGCTTTTCGATTTTAATTTTGCAGTTTTATAAATCTGCATAGTTCCTGTAGCAAATTTTTGCAACAATTTTTATAATAGTTTTCAATTATTACTATAGCAATTTCAATGAATAATTTTAACTGCATTTCATCCACACTTACCTCACTGCCTACAAGCCTTGTGCATATAGCCATGACACCTTTGATAGGTTTATGCCCTTAGATTAACACTTAGACCAAACTAAATTTAGTTATTAATATTAATTTATTTTCATTATCTACCCTTAGTTTTGGCCTATCAAGGATATAGGCCTTTTGATGAGTAATTGACAATGTCAATGATATTTCCATGATCATTGGGGATGTTTCATTCATTATCAATTTTTTTAGAAGAATGTCCATTTGTGACCTTTATAATGTTCTTGTCTCAATCGACCTTTTCCAAGAAACCACCATCTTTACTATTGAACTTAAATAAAATGATCTTATTGATTGGGAGAAACAAGATCATGTACCATTAAATAAATTCTAAAATGATGAAGCACTCATTGAGTTTATGGGAATTCAAGATAATATTCCACAAAGAGATCACAATATTTTTTTTAATTTTATCT
Source organism: Sequoia sempervirens (assembly GCA_007258455.2). Lineage (NCBI taxonomy): Eukaryota > Viridiplantae > Streptophyta > Pinopsida > Cupressales > Cupressaceae > Sequoia > Sequoia sempervirens. The sequence goes on along the minus strand of VDFB02193867.1, from coordinate 51,936,743 downwards.
TCATGTGTATGCATACTTTGGGAAGCAAGAAAAGTTCCTTAGTAAAAAGAAGAAAAAAAAAAGAATCAAAGTCCTCTTGTTATCACTTAGGATTGCACCCTAGTTAAGTATGCACTCAACTATCCCATGAAACATGGAAATGATCTCAAGGTGTGGGACCTTGCACAATGAGGTCGAATCTCCAAAGAAGGCCGAATTCCTCATCAAAACTAGATGCGATAATGTTGGTCCAACCCAACATTGGAAAACCTTACGCTACCCTAAACTACAAATTGCATGAGGAAAAGGGAGGAGGATGTTGAAAAGGAAAAATGGTGATGCACCTAGCTTTAAAGTGTTTCTTCGTGCTCAATATTACATAAAACATCGAGGAATGGGATAAAAAGGACTCACACAGTTCTCTATTTGGTTGATTCCTAAGGGAAAACATGGAGGCTAAAGGTTTAGCAAGGTGTTGAAAGGAAAAGAAGATTCACAAACAATAACTATAAACCAAACAACACAACATATATGCATGGAAAAGGAAAAATCAAGTGCTCAAATATGAAGGGAATAAATATTACACAACATAAACAAGGAGAGAAGAGGTGACAATGAAAAATATTCATTAATGTGGAGGCATAGAGTTGATCTTAGAATTGCAAAAAATGTAAAATGCATGGTCTGCAAGAGATAATCTTGGGCACAACCCAAAGGAAGAACCCCTAAAATGAATACATTTCTTGCCTTTATAGATTAGGCATAACTTAGAAAATGTTCCTAGGAAGATAGTTGATCCACTCAACACCCAAACCCTAGCAACAAATGCTTGTCGTGAAAGGATGGAGGGGTCCCGTGAAAATTGTGATTTGGGTCTAGATCCATCAGAAATGATAATAAATGGGCATGGGTGCCCATAAAATCCACTTGCAATAGTCATGGAGAGCAAAAAATGATGTCCTCAAGCCCTAAAAATATGATCTAGCCTCTTAAAAGTCAAATTGAGCATTAATGGCACCACCTAGAAAACATGCCAAATCTGCAAGAAGGTTGAGGTGTCGAGCTTGTAAGAAAACCCTTACTTGTGCATTAAATTGTTTGGAGCCATGAAACAACACCCTATTAGACATCGAACCTCAGGGATCCCTCATACTTCATACTTCATTGGCACCGGTGTTGAGCTTCAAAGATCAGGAATGAGGGTGAAAGATGAAAGCCTGATGCCCAAAAGCCAAAAGAGAGATTTTTGGGGTCAGGGATCAGGAAGAAGACTTACTGCTTACCAAAAGTAAGTAAGATGTAAAGCATAAAAGGTAAGCCTAAAGGTTGAAACCCAAAATCTTTTAGAAAGAAAGGTAAAGAAGGTGGAAAGGATAAGAGGGAAACTTGACCCCCAAAGTCCGACTATTCAAGACTTAGACAAATCTTGAAAAGCCTCTTCGAGACTTTGGTGATTAGAGGTAAGGCTTACGCCTTACCAAAAGGACATGGTAAGGGATAAAGGAGAAGGCTAAAGGCCGACACTCAAAATGCTTAATAGAAAAGAAGAAAAGAAGGGGCAAGAGCAATGGAGAAGGCATGCCAGTATGAAGGGAAGCGAAAACCTGAAAGCCTAAAAACACCTGAACTTTAGCCAATTTTAGACCCTTCAAGGAAACTTCATGCAAGATGGCCCATATAATATCTCACATAATGGTTATCAATGATGGGTCATCTAAGGGTGACATGAAATAACAACATTCATGGTGCCTTCTTTGGGATGATTTCCTGCTAATCATGGAATCCAGTGGCCCTACATATCCATTGGGCATGGAGTCAAGAGGGTAAAACTTACAAAACTACGCCTTCTCAGAGCAAAATAAAACATGTGCAAGATGCACTTGGAGGAAAAAATGAAACAAGGATCATACATTCCCTTAAGGAGAATGCAACCCATGTGCAAGAGGCACTTAATGAAAAGAAAGATAACTACAATATGTACATTAAACTAACAGGAGGCCAAGAATGGAAATCTACCTCTGTCAAAGATGAACCTTTTGAAGGAGATAATCTCCCTCAAACCATAGTTTCAAACTTCACCCAACTGCAACAACTAAAAACTATTGCCAATATGCATATGGTTGCACAAAATGCCTGCAAGGTAAAGGATGACTTCACTATAAACTTTTCCATTGCAAGGGAACCATATGATGTAAGTTTCAAATTCATCTGATATTGGTGCCTTAGATGAACATATAGTAGCAGGGGTAAAAATTTTTGAAGATAGGTCAACATCAAGGAATAAACCTTTTGTAGAAGGAAGAGAACTTTCTTCACAAAAGGATAGGCCATCACTATCACAGTTGACACTCTCATTGCATGAAATGAAACAAAAAGAAAAAAATTTCAACTCACATGGTGATGCAAAATATGCCAAACCTTATTTTTGATCTGCACAAGAAATACCTTCCTCGTGCACCTCAAATGAAAAACCTTAAAGCTCAGGCATACCTTCAAATTGAGCAATAGGAGCATCACTCTCCAAACAGATGTGCAGTTGCTTAATGGTGGGTTTTTCAACATGTTGGTCCCATATGAAGCATTCTAACTCAGTCACATTATCCCTAATGTCAAAGGTCACATCTTCATCTTAAATGAAGACCTAATATTCAACATTGCTACATTCAGAGACAACAAAAAACTGACATGCATCATAATTACTTGTATTGATGCACTTCATCAACACATACCTCAAGTTTGTGATATACTTCAGGTGAAGAACTGAATCCTTCAAGTTGTCTCTCTATTTTATTTTTTTCTTAGCAACTAGCTACAACAAAATTAGACTCTTGGCATGTAATGGATGCCACATCCTCTGTTGCCTCTTCATTCTTATGTTTTTTCCCATAAAAATCCTCTTCTAGGGGTGATGATTTGACATTTAAACCTGAACAAAAGGTTTCTATAACATCCCAAAAAGGTCGCCCACCTCAGAACTGCAAACCTCAATAGATAGGGGATCTTCATCCACTGTGACAGGGGGTAAACATGTTTATTGTTGTTGCTCCAAAACCATGGAGTTGTCTTCACCCATCAAGCCAACACCAAGCTACTCAAAGGCCTCTATTGACGTAGGTATAGGTGATCTTTCCTCCACATCTTCAACAAAATAAGGGAGGGCATCAAATGGAAGGACTTGTTCCTCTATTATATAAATTTTATTTACCTATATAGTGTCTTGTTGTTGCATTTGGTTATCTTCAACTCTTTCTTGCAATAGGTCAAGGCACTCATTTTGTGGAGCACATGAAGGATCTTCAACAACAACCTCTTTACTCTTAACCAAGAACAACTCCATCTTCTGTTCTTCTGACCAATTAGGATCCCATACAATAGGTCCACATTTACAAAGTGAAATAGCAACGAAAGGAGCAAAACTATTAAAAGGGCATTGGATCTCTTGTTGAAGCTCAAGAAGGGGTTGCTCAATAAGAGAGAATTTGAGCCTCCTCATGGATAGGTTCTTGTGAGGAATGGAGGCTCTCAAAACTTGGGATCTCCAATGTAGGATATCTACTTGAGGGAATAGGAGGTTTAATAGGGATTTCAAGAGGTTGATTAGGATTCTTGAAACTTATAAATTTGTGCCTTCGTACCTCCTCTTCAATAGGTTGTTCTAGAATAGATGGAGGTGTTTGTTTGAAACTAGGCACGGGAGGGGATACATGAGTCTCAGGAAATTGTGCAAGAGCAAGGGCAAGTCTGAGATGCTCTTTCCTAATAATAGCTTGTCTTTGTATACACTCTTCTTCTTGCCTTCTTTGTGCATCCATCTCTTACTAATGTTGGTAGGTTTGATAAACCAACTCCTTCTATTGTAAGTCATGCTCTTGGACTCCTTCAATTTCATTCATTTTCCTTTGAAAGTTCAAAAGCATATCCTTGATGCTCAAGTTGTTAACCTTAGAAGGTTGGATATGAGAATAGTAAGGTTGGTTGGAGACAAAAGGGCCTTGTTGTGGTTGGGTCTAAACATATGGCTTCCATGAGCCTTGAGCAAGGGTGGGTGGGTGGTAAGCATTCAAGTAGGGTTGATAACCCATTATAGCAAAGCTTTGAGAGACAAAAAGGGGGCATTATTAGCCTTATATTGTTGATTGGAAGGTGCAAATTTGGAATTTTAGTGAAATGGGGAAGTGTACATGTGATTTCCATTAAAATTTGACATACTTGGGCATAGGGAAATCCTTTGCAACTATTTTTAAACAAGCACATAGATCTGACCAACCAGAGAAATGGGCACATACCAGCAGAGTCACCCAAATATAAACCAAACAACACAACATATATGCATGGAAAAGGAAAAAACAAGTGCTCAAATATGAAGGTAACAAATATTACACAACATAAACAAGGAGAGAAGAGGTTACAATGATCAATCTTCCTTAATGTGGAGGCATAAAGCTGATCTTACAATTGCAGAAAATTTAAAATGCATGGTCTGCAAGAGAAAATATTAGGCATAACCCAAAGGAATAACCCCTTAAATGAATACAGTTCCTGCCTTTATAGATCATGTATAACTCAAAAAACATGCCTATGAAGATAGTCGACCCACTCAATACCCAAACCTTAGGAATGAATGCCTATCATGAAAGGATGGAGGGGTCCCATGAAAATTGTGATCTGGTTTTGGATCCATCAAAAAGGACAACAACTAGGAATGGGCACCCATGAAATCCACTTGCAGCAGCCATGGAAAGAAATAAATGATGTCCTCGAGCCCTAAAAATTTGATCTGGCCACTCAAAAGTTAGATTGAGCATTAATGGCACCACCCAGAAAACACACCAAATCCACAGGTAGGTCAAGGAATTGGGCCTGAAAGAAAACCCTTGTGCATTAATTTTTCAGAGTCGTGAAACAACACCTTGTTAGACATCGGACCTCATAAATCCCTTGTACTTCATACTTCATTTGCATTGGCATTAGGCTTTGAAGATCGGGAATGAGGGTGAAAGATGAAATCCTGATGCCTAAAAGCCAAAAGAGAGATTTCAGGGGTCGAGGATTGGGAGGAAGGCTTTCCACTTACCAAAAGTAATTAAAAGGTAAAGCATAAAAGGTATGGTCGAAGGATGAAACCAAAAACATTTTAGAAAGAAAGGGAAAGAAGGTGGAAGGGGTAAGAGGGAATCCCAACCCTCGAAGTTTGACTATTCAATACTTAGATAAATCTTGAAAAGCCTCTTTGGGACTTTGATGATCAAACCTAAGGCTTACACCTTACCAAAAGGACATGGTAAGGGATAAAGGGGAAGGTTAAAGGCTGAAACTCGAAACACTTAATAGAAAAGAAGAAAATAAGGGGCAGGAGTGATGGAGAAGGCATGCCAATATGAAGGGAAGCGAAAACCCAAAATCTCGAAAAAACCTAGACTTCAGCCAATTTTAGACCCTTCAAGGAAACTTCATGCAATATGGCCCATATAATATCTCTTAGATTGGTTATCAATGATGGGTCATCTAAGGGTGGCATGAAATGAGAACACCTCTAGTGAAAAACTCTATAAGGTACTATCAAACAAAGAAAAAGGAAAATAAATGTGTTTATTTGTGAAAACCCCTTTGGGGTGCCAATGGACAAGAAACTTAAACTTCCTTTGGCAACCATTCAAATATAAGATACATTTACATAATTGGTTGAATACGCCTCAAATATTTATCCTAGAATGAAAGAACATCATAGGATAACTCAAATTGTATCAACTTTTGATCTTGAAGAGAAGGAAACTTTCACTATTTCAATCAAAGAATATTTTTCCATATGTTTTCATCGTATTATATAAACATGCTTTGTTTAGATCCATCTCTTTTGTTACACCATCTCACTATGCACCTTGATTCCAAGACAATAAAATAAAAGTTGAGAAAGATGTATCCTAAGATAGCTCTCCTTGTTAAGGAATAATTATAAAAAATCTAATAGGTGGGTTTATTTGGCCAATTGATTATTCAAAATGGATCTCTACATTGTTCCCATGAGAAAGAAACCTAAGAGTATTTGTGTATGCACAAATTCTATGACATCAATAAGGCATGTTTACAAGAGGAATTTCCTTTACCTAATATTGATATGACAATTGATCTTATTGGAGGATATGAAATGTTATCAATTATGGATGGATTTTCAAGCTATAATAAAATTCAAATAGTAATTGAGGATCATATAAAATAATATTCATAACTCCTTATGGAACATTTTGTTATTGATTCATGTATTTTGGCTTGAGGAATGTCAAAATAACATATCTATGAGTAATGATAGTTATATTTCATGATATGCTTCATCATATTGTTGAGGACTATATGAATGATATATTAGGAAAGTACAAAACTAGAGCATAATATCTTTAAGTCTTATTAAATATCTTTAATAGATTATGAGAATACAAGGTCTACCTAAATCTTAAGAAGTGCATGTTTGGTGTAACATCATGTAAACTATTAAGCTTCATTATTTTTATAAGAGGTATAGAAGTTGATTCGATAGAGTCAAATTAATTACATAATTACCTCAATCATAAATTCTTGAATAATTATATAGAATGTAAGGGAAACTCCAAGCCATATTTAGATTTATTTCTCAACTCACTAAAAAGTGTCGACTATTATCACATATCCATATCCATATCACACATCTATGATGCCTCGAGAATTTTTATGATAAAAATCTACTTGTGATCATCATGTGTAATTACCAAATATCCATTATTTAAAGGCATCCTTTATATTTGGGGGCAATTTTGATTCATCCATTTCATCTATTTAGTATCATTTCTATCTATTCATTTATCACAAACATCTTGCATCTATCCACTTTCATCTCTTTTTGACCTTGCTAGGGACTTGGACAAAGTATTGGCTCATGCTTCAAGAAGAAACTTTATTCTCTCTAGTGTGCACTATTGGCATTATGATGTGTACTAGATTTTATAGCACAACTATTGGAAGTTCAAAAGTAAATAACATCAATCAATAAAAAACCTAGAAATGTTGTTGCATGTAAACTTCACACATACACATATCAAATTATGGAAAACATTCAAACATCACAAGCAATCATTCACCTCATTAAGGTATTACCCTTGACAAAGGTGAGGGCCTTGTTTTGAGTTAATTAATCATTATATCACTCATTAGATATATTGTTCCTGATCTAAAATTACTTTGTTAGTATACATGTAATTCCTAATAAAGCATTAATATCACTCACAATAATCAACACATTGGTTTCTACTTTGGTAAGAGGTAAATCTTTGTGTTTCTTTCTCTTTTATCTAAATATTGTTTGATTGTATGTTGTTATTATACATGGAAGTTTTTCTTTCCACAGCATAATACACCAAGGTTGTCATAGTCTATTATATCATGATCCATGTTGATAGTTTTCTTTTTGGGGCATCTTACTATCATTTATGAAATTCAACTCAATGATCTCACAAGTATTACATTGAGATTAACTAGTATTTTATGGTTAAGAAACCTAATATATTACTAATTTAATAAATAGAGAAGATTATGCTATTTAACCTTGAGGTGTTTTAAACAGAAAATTTTATCATTTAGTAAACTAGCTAAAACACTATAAAGGAAGTGAACTATTACTATTTTATGAAAATGAAATATAGAATTGAAAAGCAAAAAGTAAAATTAGAAATTAACAAAAAAAAACCTAGAGATCAATTTTGGAGCTCTTTGGTCTAGATGCTAGTGCTAAGAATAGATGTTTGCATGATACACTATAGTTTGTACAATGAACACGTAAAAAAATTGAATTTATCTTGAAAAATGTGCCTTGATCTACACATAAAATAAAATTAAAAAACTCTTGGGAAGATCACCAATGATATAATAAGTAAAATTACATATATTTAATCAATCTATTATAATTAAAATGATAAAATGACAAAGAAAGAGAAATATAAAAAATCCTTGTGCAGTTGGTGTTATCTTTCAATGGAAACCTACAACTAAAAGATACAAAGAAAATATTTTTGGGGTTCTTTGGGAGCTTGCCTTCAAGTCAAACCCCTATGTTGGTCTCTTGATCTCCACATACAACTAACAATAAAGAGAGTGGGAAATAGTGTGAGAGTGGGAAATAGTGTGTGTGTGCTCTTACCCTAAGTGTCTCTAGGAATTAAAAGCAATATCAATCTAACTAAAATGAGAAAGACTACAATGATGTGTATTCTAAAGGTGCTTAGGGGCACTAAAAAATAATACTACAATAACAAAATATAGAGAAGATAATAGCAATGAAACAAGAATAATATCACCTTTGAAACTTGAGGAAGCCAAGATACAACAATATTTTAGAATACAACAATTCCTAGGTTGAGAAGGTAGGTGAAGAGGTGTTGGTATACTCATAAGGAGGAACCAAAGACAAGAAAGTTGTAAAGAGTGTTGTAGAGAGTTGTGCAGAGTTGTAGAAAATTGTAGAATGCTAGAGAGCCTCAATGTGTGTGTGTGAGAGAGAGAGAGAGAGTCAAAAGTGACAAATAGATTCAAAATGAGAGAAAGTAGCAAGAGGAAGAGGTTGGAAAACCATTGAAATTTATCCTAAGTGGTTACCACCAACTTGGGAAAGTTACAAGTGGTAAGCACTTAGAAAGGGTTTTTGATTGAGAAACTATTGCATGAAATTTGCATGTTGTGTGGATGTCAATGTGTTGCATTAGTATCTAATAGTTTTGGCTCTAAAAGTAACGAAACATTATAAAAACACAAGGTTGACACAAAATGTAACCCTAGCTTAACAAAAAGAGACCACGTAAGACAAAGCCTTCACATGGTGGGAGGGAAACATACTAATGTAGGGGCTAAAATGAGTCTGGAAACATACTAAGGGGATAGACATCAAATTGAGTGTAAAGTATAGTGTGAAGTTATAAGCGTATATAATTTTTAATGCTACACTTACTATTTGTATTTATTAGTCAGATATTCCCACATATGACACACCATTATGTTATTTTATATCTTGGTGCATTTGTCCCTATGCTAAAGAAAACACTAGGTTTCTTGACACATTTGGAACTTCTTTTTCAAGAGTCCACTTGTGTTCTTCATACACATCTACCCTCTTAAGGGGCATGCCTAATATACTCCATCATCCAACCCTAGTGCTTGGGGCATATTATTTTGTTTCTCTTTGAAACAACATAACATCTTTTAGTTGCAATCCTATTTCAAAGAGAGACAAATGTAAAAACCTAAAATTTACCACACATAAATTAATGTCTAGCATTACCATAACAATTAATTAATTCCATTAACAATTCACTCCAACAATTAAATTCACATTACTCATTATTTAAATTAAATCCATTTCCATCTCATTATTAAATTAAATAAATTCAATCCATTTATGTCTTATTATTAAATTAAATAAATTAAACCTATTTCCATTCCATTATTAAAATAAATTCACTTTCTCACTTAAAATAAGTAAATAAAATTATCCCTACAAAATTTTCAAATAAATAGGTCCATATCACCATACATAATAATTAGATTAAATTAAAAGGGCCCTTATACATGATCCAATACCCCAAGAGTGTCTCATTTAATCTTAATTTCAATATTCACATCATCAATCAGTCACATATAAATCAAGCCCTCATTCCTTCATCACAAATAGCATCAAAAAGACATAAAATATGAACATCCATCAAGCAAAGGACATATTCATGTTATTATGATCTTGAATTATCCAATGAGTACATGTTATTATGATCGTAAATTATCCAATGAGCAACTACCTCGCTCATACTGCATCACTCATATCTATGAGAAAATTCACTCAAAAAGGAGATCTCTTACTTGGTAAGTAAAGGTGAGATTTATTTTGTTTGATATTATTTATCTTCAAGCCAAAGACATTTTATTTATTTAAAACAAGGGCTTAATATGTCTATAATATCTTGCATTCTATTTCAAATCTAACATTATCCAAACTCCATCTTTGATTGATTGTTCATATGGTAGAAGATCATTGATTGTTCATATGGAACAACATAGAGGAAAAATAACATGTATTAGCTATTACATTAGCTACAGCCCCTATAGGAGGCCAACGGAAGTAACAGTCCTAGGAAAAAGAAATGATTCGTATTCTGCCAGGAGGAATAGATAGTGGATTAACAGATACGCAGATGAACAGTTAGAATGTGAATACATGCAAATATGACATGGGAAATAAATGATCAGTATGCATTTAAAACGGTAGCAATCGCATGAAAGGAAGCTGAAACGGAGAAGGTGGAAGCAGAAGAGCCAAGAGTAACTGATTGAACTTGCGTGTCTACATATTGATCGCAATAATCAAAGGCATTCCTCCACTTCTTCTGTCTTGAGCGATCTCATCCTCACCTTCTCCAACTCTGCCATCAACTCTGCTTCATATCGTTTTCGGGGCACTGGTGTTGGTGTTGTTAGCGGAGGTTTATTATGTATTCTACTGGAAGCGGCACAGGTCGTGGATCAGTGTAGTATTGTCTTTTATGTGCAGACGACAAAGAAACAAAAAAATAATCGTCTAAAGAAATTGGTAGTTCATAGGAAAAGCTGAAGCAATCATCTTGCCATATTAAATTATACATGAAATAAACTTACAGAAGCATTTGTGCTATCCAAATCGAAAGATTTGGTTCCAGTATCTGAGCTGGAACAGGAAGCTTTCAGCCAGCTTTTCAGATAGTGCTTTGTAGATTAAAGAAATGCGAATAAATTCAAAGGCTGTGCAATTCCTGTTTCCAATCTTGTCATAAAACAACACCACAATCTTGCTGCGTGCATTTGCCCCTTTTCGATTTATAGCGACAAGAAGACATTGTTACATCGAAAAAGGGGGGGAAAACGGCACGACAGGGCAGGACAGGACAGGGAAAACAGGAGGATAATTTCATTTAAGGAGAAATTCGTTTGGAAGGGGGTGAGGAATCGGTGCTGCGGGAGAAATTTCTGAGAAGCGAAGGGCTGTTGAGTAGCGGAAGAGAATAGGCCGCCAGAGGATCTCTCATGGGCGAAAGAGGCGGCAGGAAGAACGAGTAATTGCCAATCTTTTACGCCTCAAATAATAGAAATATTTCTGCCTTATTCTTTAAAAATCTGTCTTGATTTATAGGTAAGCTTTTCAATTTTTATTAAATATATATAGCCTTGTGCTCTAAGTGATTCTCTTTTCTTTACTGCAAAAATATTCAAATGATCGTTCAAGAGCGATTTAAATTTAAATTTGAATTTAATGCTTAATATTTTATGTTTTTATTGCAGAGAAATCTGGTGCAGTGTCGCCTACTTGCAAAATCTGTTGACTAAGATATTATTTCTCTCGTTCCACAAACTCCACAATAGATTGATTTTAATTGGTGGAAAATGTGATAATTATGTGATTGAATGAAAGCATGGGAAAGAGGATCTATTTGCGTTAAGCGATTGGAATTCCTTTTGGATGATTAATAATGAACATGAACACAAAATTGGTCATTTCTAAGAATTAGCTTTTAGAATGGTACGGGAACTTGGAGTTATTTTTGGAGTTATTTTTGGCTTAGAGGGACTTTTTTTTTCATCCTTTTAATTGATTTTGATATTCCAACATCATTAATATGGATTTTACTTCTATATTACTTTCATCACTTTTCTTAATTTGTTATGATTGTTGCATCATTTCATTTCAAACTTTTGATTGTTATTTTCAATCAACTCATTTATTTTTAATTTGTTAGGATTGTCATTAAGAGTTGTTTCATGCATTTCTTGCACTCTATGTGAAATCCTATGAAGAATACATAAATAAAAAATACAAGATTTGATCACAAACCAATTGAACATACAAAGATATGACCTCAAATAAATCATGAAAAGATGAAATAAATAAATCAAAGATAAAAAATAAAAAATCACATTGATCAAATTAAAAAACAAAATCAAAGAGATTTGATCAAGTAAAAATATCCAAACGAAAGACATTTGAACTAACAACAAAAGATCTAACCATAGACATTTAAAGTCCACCCATTAGTAAAAGAATAATTCATTATAATTTCCTCTAACCATAGACATTTAAAGTCCACCTATTAGTAAAAGAGTAATTCATTATAATTTCTTCTAACCATAAACATTTAAAGTCCACCTATTAGTAAAAGAATGAAAGGAATCTTCTAGCTACACATAAAAGCAATTTTGTCATTGTTCATTTGTATTGGTTGATCAATGTCTAATTGTATTCCCAAAGATAACTTACAAGATAACATGGGTGATGGAAAATTTATTAATGAGATTTATATTTAGCATTAGCATTCTCATATTTGTGTCTATCTCATTGTTGTTTAATGTAGTGGTAAATGAGTTTATTTTAGCTAATCATTATATTTGAGGTAGATTTGTTAGGTTGTGTCCAAAAAATGATACTTTTCACATAGGATGGTTTACACATCAAGAACTTCGAGCTCTTTTAGGATGCACTCCAAAATCCCTAGAATGAATATGTATCTTACATGTTTTAGAATTTGAGCTCTTTTAGTGTATGCTATTGATTATCTCATTCAAAATGACACCACAAACATCAAATTTGGTTCACAATAAATTAACTTCCACTTCAATTAAAGTGAAGGATACAATAAGACCATAAAAATAACAATGAGAAAGAAAATAAGAAAATCAATTAAAGTGAAGGATACAATAAGACCATAAAAATAACAATGAGAAAGAAAATAAGAAAATCTGAATAGAAAAGAAATGGATAGAAAGCAATCTTCTCTCACCTAGGGTGAGGCAAGCAATGTTGTTCAAAGTTAGGGCTAGAGTTCAATTAGAGTTAGGGTTATGACACAATTAGGGTTAGGGTTCAAATAGACTTAAGGTAGTTTAATTAGGGTTAAGGTTAGGGTTGGGGTTATGATGGAGCCAACATTAGATTAATTAGAGTTAAGGTTAGGGTTATGGATAGCGATATAATAAGGATTACAATTAGGTTAGCATTAGGATTATGGTTAGAGATAGGGTCAAGATTAGGGTTAGGGTTAGGGTTAGGGTTGGGGTTTGAGTAAGGGTTAGGGTTAGGGTTAGAGATATGATTAGGATTAGGGTTAGGGTTAGAGATAGAATTCGTATTAGGGTTAGGGTTAGGGTTAGAAATAGGGTTAGGATTGGGGTTCAAGTTCAGGTTAGCAATAGAAATAGAATTAGGATTAGGGTTGTGGTTTGTTTTCAAATTAGGGTTAGGGCTAGGGTTAGCGCTAGGATTACAGATAGTGTAAGGATTACGGTTAGGGTTAGGGTTAAAGATAGAATTAGAATTAGGTTTACAATTAGGGTTAAAAATAGAATTAGGATTAGTGTTGCAATTAGTGTTAGGATTAGGGTTAGGGTTAGGGTTAGAGATAGAATTGGGATTAGGATTAGGATTAGGATTGGGGTTGGGGTTTATGTTAGGATTATGATTATGATTAGGGTTAGGGTTATAGCTAGGGTTAGGATTAGGGTTAGTGTTAGGGTTAGAGATAGAATTAGGATCAAGGCTAGAAATAGAATTACAATTAGAGTATGGGTTAGTGATAATATTAGGGTTAGGGTTAGGCATAAAGATAAAATTAGGATTAGGGTTGGGGCTAGCATTACAAATAGAGTTACGATTAGGGTGATGGTTAGAGATAGGGTAAAGATTAGGGTAAAGGTTAGGGTTAGAGATAGAATTAGGTTTAGGGATGAGGTTTTTGTTATGATTAAGTTTAGGGTTAGGGTTTTGGCTAAAGATAGAGTGAAGATTAGGGTTAGGTTACAATTAGAGATATAATTAGGGTTAGGGTTAGGATTAGTTGGGGTTAGGTTAGAGATACGACCAACATTAGGGTTAGGGTTAGAGTTAGAGATAGAATTAAGATTAAGATAATAAGGTTTCTGTGAGGGGAGCAATGTCTTTCAAAGTTAGGGCTAGAGTTCAATTAGAGTTAGGGTTATGGCACAATTAGGGTTAGGGTTCAAATAGAATTAAGATGGTTTAATTAGGGTTAAGGTTAGAGTTAGGGCTATGATGGAGTCAACATTAAATTAATTATGGTTAGGTTTAGGATTGGGATTAGGGTTAGGGTTAGAGATAGAATTAGGATTAGGGTTAGTATTAAGGTTAGGGTTAGGGTCAGAAATAGGGTTAGGATTAGGGTTTGGGTTCAAGTTAGTGATATAAAAAGAATTAGGATTAGGGTTGTGGTTTATGTTCAAATTAGGGTTAGGGTTAGGTTTAGGCTTAGGCTTAGAGATAGTGTAAGGATTAGGGTTAAAGATAAAATTAGAATTAGGCTTAAGGTTCGGGTTTAGGTTCAATTAGGATTAGGGTTAGGGTTAGGGTTCAATTAGGGTTAGGGTTAGGATTGAGGGTTTTGTGAGGGGAGAAATGTCTTTCAAAGTTAGGGCTAGAGTTCAATTAGAGTTAGGGTTATGGCACAATTAGGGTTAGGGTTCAAATACACTTAAGATAGTTTAATTAGGGTTAGGTTATGATGGAGCCAACATTAAATTAATTAGGGTTAGCGTTAGGATTGGGATTAGGGTTATGGTTAGAGATAGAATTAGGATTAGGGTTAGTATTAAGGTTAGGGTTAGGGTTAAAATTAGGGTTAGGATTAGGGTTCGGGTTCAGGTTAGCGATAAAAATAGAATTAGGATTAGGGTTATGGTTTTTGTTCATATTAGGGTTAGGGTTAGGGTTAGAGATAGTGTAAGGATTAGGGTTAGGGTTAGGGTTAAATATAAAATTAGAATTAGGGTTAGAAATAGAATTAGGATTAGTGTTGCAATTAGTGTTAGGGTTAGGTTTAGGGTTAGAGATAGAATTAGGATTAGGATTGGGGTTGGTGTTTATGTTAGGATTATGATTATGATTAGGGTTAGGGTTAGGGTTATAGATAGGGTTAGGATTAAGGTTAGTGTTAGGTTAGAGATAGAATTAGGATTAGGGTTAGAAATAGAATTAGGATTAGGGTTAGTGCTAATATTAGGGTTAGGGTTAGGCATGAAGATAAAATTGAGATTAGGGTTGGGGTTAGCATTACAAATAGGGTTGTGATTAGGGTGATGGTTAGAGATAGGGTAAAGATTAGGGTAAGTGTTAGGGTTAGAGATAGAATTAGTTTTAGGGTTGATGTTTTTGTTATGATTAGGTTTAGGTTTAGGGTTTTGGTTAGAGATAGAGTGAAGATTAGGGTTAGGTTACAATTAGAGATGGAATTAGGGTTGGGGTTAGGTTAGAGATAGGGCCAATATTAGGGTTAGGGTTAGGGTTAGAGATAGAATTAGGATTAGGATTGAGGGTTTTTTGAGGGGAGAAATGTCTTTCAAAGTTAGGGCTAGAGTTCAATTAGAGTTAGGGTTATGACACAATTAGGGTTAGGGTTCAAATACACTTGTTGTACCCAAACCAATTTTTTTGCTTCATTAAGGCATTTTTCTTAAAAGAGTCTAAACCTTGCTAAAATGATGTCAAATCACAATTTTTGGGCTAGTCAAGCATGGACTTTGGTCAGTGTCATGTCAGTTGTAAGTAGCAATTGAGCAATAATTGGACCTCAGAACCTGAACATGGGACTTAGAGTAAGGCATTTCATGATGGAGAAGCATTTCATGACAAGGTTATACCCCTGCATGGTCATTTCAGTGGCCAGAATAGGGATTTTAGAGAGCAAACAAAACAAGATTCTTGGCAAAAAGAAAATATGCGCCCTTGTAGCTCAAGGGTTCCCTTCTTAATGGAGGTCTAAATTTTGTTATTTATGTTTGTTGATACATTCATCTCTTCCTAATTAGCCCAACTTTCTGACGAGCTATTGAACATAGTCATCCGAGTTCCAGAACTCTAGTAACTGAAGTCAGAAGTTGAGGTGACAAGGAGACTTTTTATCACTGAAGGTTGTCAGTAGGCAAATGAGTGCCCTTGTAGCCCAAGGTCACCCTTCAAGATGAACCCTAGGATGAATGAGTTTGTAGATGTAGTCTTCCTAAGATCTGTGCTACTCTAGTCTGGCTTTGAAACACACCAATCAGCTAGTCAATCTGACATTCTAAGTGATCATGGCAGTGATTTTACCAGACATGTAAATCAAAGGGTGGAGAAATGTGGTATTCACAACTGTACCTTTGTAGGCTAGGGGCACCCAGCCTTTAGGCCTGTCAGATGGGGTTTTTAGCTTTCAAAGTCTTCACAGGACTTGTGCGCAATTATTCTAGCTATCCAATGAGCCCAGCCATCAGCCTCTGGGATTTGGAAAACACTCATACGTGCGAGGTCTTCGTAGATTGCTGAAAAGTGAAGACAACTCAGAAAATGGCTAAGTCTGGTCGTACATTTCACCTTGGGAAAGGCGCCCTTCTCTTTGAGGTCTTAGAAGTAGTTTTCTTGCTTCGACACCTCCAGAGACATCTCTTATAAGTTGTTCTAGCTATGCGGTGAGACAGACGGTGCGTGAATCAAAGTACTCCAGCTCCCGATATCAGAGGTCAAAGTAGAAAATTTGGTTGAAAGTTGCACTTTTGACAAAATGGTGTTTGATCCTTCTCAGACCAGGGGCGCCCTTGCTTTTGGGGTCCCTAATGCAGCGTTCAAGTGCCTTACGTACAATTGTTGGATGCAGAATACTTCCAGCCACACAGTGAGCCTACCATCCAATCAGTAGGGTTCATTGTTCGTCGTCAGCGATAATTTGAAGCGTTAGATGGCAGAACGAAGAAATGACTGTCTGGAGATTGAAAATCAATTTAATCAAAGGCGCCTAATTTTTTGAGGTGTTAAACGTTGATTTTAGCAGTTGTTGCTCCCAGTAGACATTTCATCCTTGCTCTGCAAGCTTTGCGATGAATATCCCAGCTTGGTCTCAGCATCACCCAGCCCCTAGAATTCAATGCTGAAGATGGTCAACTGTAAATTTGCAGTCAACTACAAAGTAGGAAGTTAGCAAAAAACATCATATCTTGAGCAAACGGATGCCTATAGGGTCAAATGAGGACTTTTCAAGATTAGTGAAGGTTGTCGAATCCATCCAAGTGCTTTACATTATTTTTCAACTGAATAAAATAATATTTAATACTTATTTTGCATGCTTAAGTATTAAATGGTGATTTTCTTCAAAGGGGCGCCTTTTTGATGCTTATTCTCAAAATCGCATGAGATGGCAAGTGAATATTATTTTATTATTATTTTAATCCAGACTTTGAGTTAGTGTCAGTGTAACTGAAGGGGTTCCAATCACAAACTTTCTCTTTCAGTCAAGGTTTTAAATCTTGCAATCATCATTATGATGCAAATTTACTTTATTTAAACATGGCGCCATCATTTAAATCACTCACACAAATTCATAAATTTGTATTTCTTCAAGGTAGAGGTGATTTTCTCCAGAGGTGGGCAATTTTATCAGTAGTCAGATTCAAAGACATCAAATAATTCCTTTTGCAGGTACCAGTCCGAAGATATCAATGAATTTGAAGAAACAAGTGGCGATTTTGACAGGGAAGAACATAGAAAAACATCTTTTCTCCTCTCAAATTCATCAGAATTCTCTCAGATTCAATTCGCATGTTCCAAAAAAAGAAAAAATTTGGCAAATTAATTCATCTGGATCAATTTTACAAAGCTTCCTTAGTTAAATCCATGTGATTGAATTTTCAGGAATTTTTAACTCTAGAGCATCAGTTCTTGAGTTTCTAATTTTCTCAATTGAAAATTTGTTGCATGGTCGAGTTGAGGTTAGATTTTCGCATTTCTGACGGTCTAGGTTGTCTTAGAATCTTTTTCTAGACAAAACCCATATCTCAGATTTTTCGGTGGAAATTGCCCTTTGATAGGCTATTTTTAGCTTTCCAAAAATCTTGTCAGAACATAGTCGTGTTCACAGTCAACAGGCAATTTTTTCAAAATGCAATACACTCAGATTGAATACAGGACCAAATCAGTCCTGACTCACGACTTCATCGGGATAGTTGAGATGAATCTCTGCAAGGTGTTGCCAGAGGCATTCTTAGATCCAATCAAGATCAGAGATTTGATTATTCAGAACATTCAACAGTCTGGGTTACTTGAGGCCGCTTCCATACTTATCTCAGTTCACTATGTTGAGTTCATAATTTCTTGTGTTAAGCATTACAACTCTACTACTCGTTAGATAGTGTCAGTAGATGGACAAGTCATTTGCAATCTCAAGCCTCTGGGCGTTGAAAGAAGTTTTGGTATCCCTCAACACCTGAGCAATCTGGTTATTTCTATGGAGTAGTATGAGCATGTATTCAACGCTGATATAGACAAGTGCCAAAGCAAGATGGTAGAGCAATGGTTGAAGCAAAAGAAGAACAAATTGCCAAACAACGTGGCTCACAGTGAGTACTCAATTCTAATTACACTCTTGAATCCTGTCTTAGGTCATTCAGATGCAAACATTTTCCAACCCTGGATGTATTACATCATTGGTCGCATCATATCTGGGCAAGAGCATTATGACTGGCCATCCTTCATTAGCGATGTTCTCCACGAGCAAATCACCAATTTCCTAGTTGCCAACGAGTTTCACATGTGTTCTTACCTCGTGTACTTGATCGCTTACCAGGGCCAGTTTAGAGGATTAAACACGGTTGGCATACTCAATGTTTAGAAAGTCCATCACTATTATGATCATCTTGAGTTCACTAAGGCTAAACGTCACTTCAAGCGTGTTCAAGAGGCTTTCCTGACTTATACAGTGAGAAACTTGGACCAAGAGTTGCACATTCATATCTTGGTGGTTGCTAGAGCAACAATGGTTGATTGGGTGGACTGGTTCATTTAGTTCCCTACATACACCTACATCTGAGTATATGGATTTATAGGAAATCCAGCCATGCTTCCACGCTATCCTTCGGATAGAACAGTTTTCTTGGAGTTCCTGAGGTAGTTACATGATGTTCATCGTCATTTGTGTCGCAAGCATAAATAGGTTGCCAACTTTCCTATGTAGTTCAGAATATATTGGTGTAGAACGACAGTTGATGCCAAGGCTGTAAGACAGGAGCTAGAGAAATATCGTCTCGAGTATCTTGTTGATGTACATTCCTATGATCCTTGGGGTCATTACACAACACACCTCAGTGGATGTGCATACCATAAGCTTGCTATGGAGGACTATTGGGAAAATTGCGAGGATGACTTTGAGGTCCACAGATGTAGCTACGACCGCTTCTCTCTCTCACAGATTTTTTTTTTCTTGGCAGAAGATGTGGGAGGTTTATCAGATGATGAGGGAGAGATACTTCCTCAGTTTTTCAGAGAGCAGGTTGATACACAACCGTTGTTGGTAGTTGATTGGTACACCAAGGAGTATGCATCAGTAAAGGAGAGGTCTAGTAGAGTTATCCAAAACAATATACTTTACCTTGATAGTAAGCAGACCATGAGGGTAAATGTGCCCAGAGCAGAACCGCCACTGATGGATCCTTCATTACCTTCCTCATCAAAGCCTATATAGAAGAAAAGGAGTAACCCTCCTAAGAAAAGTCAAGCGCCTAACAATTCAAAAGGCAAGGCACTTGCCATTGATACACACACGGAGCCTGTCAGAGAGCCAGTTCAGAGTGTGCCAGTACCTGAGGTCCAGCCTCGAGTTCCTACACTAGCTCCAGAGCAATCACCAGCCGATTCACATTGAATTTGACTTAGACTCTCCATCTCGCAACAACTCCTCTACATATTCACTCTCGTTGGAGCCTCATGTTGCTAGTACAAATCCTTCTAGTGGCATTAGCTGAGATCAGTCTTGGATTGAAGCTCATTTGGGAAGGAAGCGGAGGCAGCCATCCTATGTCCTTCATCATTCAGACTTCAATCATGTTTATTAGGATGCGCCAGATAAGAGGGTCAAGAAACATGTTCACATAGAGAGGAATGTTGATATGGAGATCGTCGTTGAGATTGCCATACCTCAAGAAGGGAAGAGTTTGGATGAGATTGATGTTTAGGACTTCGAGGTGATCA
Source organism: Sequoia sempervirens (assembly GCA_007258455.2). Taxonomy (NCBI): domain Eukaryota; kingdom Viridiplantae; phylum Streptophyta; class Pinopsida; order Cupressales; family Cupressaceae; genus Sequoia; species Sequoia sempervirens. Next base: position 51,916,726 of record VDFB02193867.1, on the reverse strand, counting down.
TAGTCAACCTTGGTCGTAGCACTCGCTAGACACAGGTTGATCTCCTACAAGTTGCTACAAACAGCGCCAGGGATAAAATGTTGAAGGATGGAGAAGATAAGGCAACCCTTAAGGCTGAAATCAGATAGCTTCATGAGTATATTTCTAGCCTTGTACACATGTCAAATGTTGCCGATGCTTGAGCCACCAACAGAATAGGGCCAGCTTAATCACCTGGTTACATACGATAAGTGTTTGGAGGAATGAGAGGAAGAGTTCATTGCTAGAGGCCGCTCTATGCTTGCAGAGTTATACCAGTTGCGGTACAATGCACGAGAGCTTCGTCTACATCTTCAAGATGAGGAGTGAGACATGGCGATTAATAGACCCCAGGATGAGATTATGATTTCTCACCTGAGTGTGGCATATGAATCAGTCACATATGCAAAAGATAGAGAGGCTATCTACTCTTGGAAAACATAGTTAGTTTTCAAGGCGAAGATAGAGGAAACAATGGCATCAAAGTTGGTTGAGAGTAGAGAGCACGTCACTAGTGCATTCCAGTACATGAGAAATCTCGTGTCTTGCATACCGTACCAGTATTAGATTGAAGGTGGTGTGTATGTTGAGCTTACTGACATACAATCAGAGCTCCAAACACTCATTCATAGTATTTTCAGTGGGGAGACTGTTGGTTGTAAGATGGATCAGCTTACAGTCATGTCAACATTGTTTGATGAAGCAACCAGGAGCAGAGGTGAACTTTAGTGTCAAATCTTAGCTGGTGAGGACATGCTACACAGACATAACATACTTCGGTAGAGTATCAGTGCTCCAGACAGTGATGTAGTTAATAGTCTCGTTGAGGGATTGGTTGGTCAGGATCATGGCCAGTAGACTTTAGTTCCCACCTCTAAGAATAGACATTAAACACAGGAGTTAAACTTGGTGTTACCTTTTCAAGCTAACTTGGTGTCACATCTCATGCATGTCTATTCTGGGATTATCTTTGATCACTTGGATTTGTATTTAGCGTTTACATTAATTGATGGTAGTGTTCCAGTTAACTTGCTTTCAATAAGGACGTGCATGCTTGCACATTGTCCACTTAGATTAATTGTACTAGTTAACTGGTGGTAGTTTACTAGTTAACTGCATAGTTTGCTTTATTAGGGTTTTAGCAATAATCTTGCATGCATTGCAAGATTGTAAGTTCTCAATGTGATTTTAGGGTTCCCTACACCTTTCGATGTCTATAAATAAGAGTTTTTGCTCATTTGTACATAACTTTTGCACGAGAGAGATATATATGTTGTGCCTACCTTGCTTGTAATATTGCTCGTTCTGTATCTGTTCATGAGTATTTATTATGATAATGAATTGTTATGCCACTTGGGTTTCATGCAATTATTATGGTGAATACTTTCCTTAGTTAGATATAGTGGCTAGTTCGATCGTAGATTGTATGCGTGTCTCGCCTATGCAATTTACTATCCTTGTTGGCTATCCTTGGTGTTTTGTGTTCAATAAACTTATTCAGATTGAGTTGATAGTTGTGTCACCTTGCCTTCAAGTTGAGAATTTGTACTTGGTTTATCATGTGATGTGTGTGAGTAATAAGCCTATTTAGACAAGCAGATAGTCGTGCCACTTTGCCTTCATGTTGTAAGTCTGTACCCGGTTTATCGTCTAATAATCATTCCCACTTTGTTTCCTCATGCTCTGAATTCTTGAGGGGATTGGATAGTTTAAGTTACTTAGTTTTGTGTGTTGTAGTTAAGTCTTGCGAAACTAGAAAATACTTAGCTGCAATGTATAGAGTTTTCTCGAAAGCCTTGTGCCTCTTACAGTTGAGACAAAAAGACAGGATATAGTTTAATTTACTTTTCTTTTCAAGCACTTTTCTTAGCACAACGAGGGAGATTCCCCTCCTAATTTTAAGAGAACTCATTGCGTAGTGTGCATAGTTGTCTATACCAACTTGCACTCTAGAGGTGTTAGTTGTTACACCAACAACAATTAAGATAGTTTAATTAGGGTTAAGGTTAGGGTTAGAGTTATGATGGAGCCAACATTAAATTAATTAAGGTTAGGGTTAGGATTGGGATTAGGGTTATGGTTATAGATATAATTAGGATTAGGGTTGGGTTAGCATTAGGATTAAGGTTAGGGTTAGGGTTAGAGATAGGGTCAAGATTAGGGTTAGGGTTAAGGTTAAGGATAAAATTAGGATTAGGGTTAGGGTTAGAGATAGGGTCAGTATAAGGGTTAAGATTAGAGATAAAATTAGGATTAGGGTTAGGTTTAGGGTTAGAGATAAGGTTAGTATTAGGGTTAGGGTTTGTGTTAGGATTAGGGTTAGGGTTGAATTTTTTTGTTATGATTGGGTTTAGGGTTAGGGTTTTGGTTAGAGATAGAGTGAAGATTAGGGTTAGGTTACAATTAGAGATAGAATTAGGGTTAGGGTTAGGATTAGTTGGGGTTAGGTTAGAGATAGTTCTAGGATTACAGTTAGGGTTATGGTTAGAGATAAAATTAGGATTAGGATTAAGGTTTGTGTGAGGGGAGAAATGTCTTTCAAAGTTAGGGCTAGAGTTCAATTAGAGTTAGGGTAATGGCACAATTAGGGTTAGGGTTCAAATAGATTTAAGATGGTTTAATTAGGGCTAGGGTTATGATGGATCCAACATTAAATTAATTAGGGTTAGGGTTAGGGATAAAATTAGGATTAGGGTTAGGGTTTGAGTAAGGATTGGGGTTAGGGTTAGAGATAGGGTTAGTATTAAGGTTAGGGTTTTTGTTAGAGATAGAAATAAAATTAGGATTAGTGTTAGGGTTTGTGTTAGGATTAGGTTTAGGGTTAGAGATAGTGTAAGAATTAGGGTTAGGGTTATGGTTAAAGATATCTAATTAGGATTAGGGTTAGAAATAGAATTAGGATTAGTGTTGTAGTTAGTGTTAGGATTAGGGTTAGGGTTAGGGTTAGAGATAGAATTAGGATTAGGTAACCCTTTTTATTCAATGTATAACACTAAACCCTAACACTAACTATAACCCTAATCATAAGTTTAAACCCTAACCCTCACCATAATCATAATCATAAACTAAATCCTAACCCTAATGCTAATCTTAACCTTAATCCTAACCTTGACCCTAACCTTAACCCAAACCATAGCCTTGACCAAATATAAATCCTTACCCTACCCCTAATTATAATTCCAATCCAAACCTTAATAGTAATTCCAACCCTACCCTTAACACTAACCAAAGCCTTATTCCTAACCTAAAACCTGTTATAATTATAATCCAAACCCTAACCCTAACCATAATTTTACCCCTAACCCTAACATAATTCTCACACTAACTATGACCATAAACCCAACCTTAACACTAAACCCTAACACTAATCATAATAATAAATGTAAACCAAACCCTAACCCTAATGCTAACCCTAACCATGATATAAACCCTAATCCTAAATGCTAACTCTACTCATAACCCTAAATATATTAATTTATTCAATGTGTTACGTATATCGTGGTTGCTACTAGCTTATCTATCTTAATATATTAACCTATATATTATACGCTGAGAGATTTCATTTTTGAGGCGTATTTAAAAAAATAAAAAAAAGAAAAAAAATAAAATAAATACGCTTCAAAAATGAAATCTCTTGGCATATAATATATAGATTAATATATTAAGATAGATAAGCTAGTCTAGATAATAATAATAGTCATGTATTGATAGGAAGCTATTAATTTTCTATTTATTTTAAAGGAACTGAAACTTATTATTAAAAATCAAGTCCATTAGTTTTTTTTGGATTGTAGGATTTGTGTGGTTTACATGAAGGTTCTAATGCCATTCTCCTTTTGCATTGATTATGTTCTATTACAAGAAAATCGTTTTTCTTGATAACTTTAATTGGACACTTTTAATGTGCCATGCACTTTTTTTGGATATGTTTGGTGTCTAGTTCTATAACTAGGTTGAGATTTTTTCTATCACTTCAGTAAATCTTAATTTTGTTTAATATTTATCCATTAAAACCTTGAAAAGGTTAATTTAGTATTCACTCTATAGTAGAAAACATTAAACACTTAATGAGGGTTGCAACATTGAACATTTTTAGGTATTAATTAAGCTAGTTGAGTTTGGAATGGATATAAAATTAGTTTATAGAAGTGATATGCATTATTTTATTAAAAAAATTGATGTGTTCATCTTAGAAGTTAACAAAAATATGTTTGGGAAAGATAGTACAACTGGCATTATTACTTAATGGCGTTTATGGTTTAATGAATGATTATGTTAATGAAAACCACCATCACAAATTAACTTATGACTAGGTATGTAATATAGTTAAAAAAATATTTTAACTTATGAAGATGTCTCAATGCATACATTGTTGGCAATTTTTGTAGCAAAATGGATGAGTATATTGGCAAATAAAAGTGAGTAGAGGTACACATGGCTTTATAGTAATGGAAGTTTGTTTAGGTTCAAACCAATACATGCTTATTAATTTCCTTGCACATTAAACTAAATAGAAATGAGAATTCATTGAGCCAATTTTACTCCTTGATAGGTTGTAGTGTAGCTACTTAATAAAATAGATCTTATTATATGTCATACGAAGAAAATAATAACATACAAAACTAAAATATTTTTGTTTGTTTTCAAATGGAAATAGGATGATGAATGATCATTAAAAAATATCTTAGATCCTTTGAAACATTGTAAAAGGATAATTGAGATAATGACAACATTGCTTTATGGGATTGTATTGAGATGTTTGCAATAGCAATTTAATGATTAGGGGAGAGGACCCAGTAGTTGTGCACCCTAACTTTGTGCTTCTAATTATCTTATGTGGAAATTTCAAATCACTCCCAATTTTTTATAGCAGCTTACTTGGCAAGTCCCCTGCTTATAACTTTTGTTTCATACCACATCATCAAATATGACATGCCACATCAACATGCTTTTTGTCAAGGTATCCAAAAAGGCCCAAAAGAAAAGTGAGACCAATACTTGTGCATTCACATCATGGGTAGTTGAGAATTGATGTGACATCACATGATTGGTTGCTTTTTAGATCAAAGGAATACATTTTGTTTAATTATGGGTAGTCAAGTCACAACTATTGGACATTATATAAACAACTACTATCACAACTATTGGAAATTATATAAACAACTACTATCACAACTATTGAAACATGCTCAACTACAATTTAACGATGATGTTAAAGCAATTACAATGATGGTGATTATAATCATTTGTGATTTAGGGCGTCATGCTTTGCATTAACTTTGATTATTATGATCTTTCTTTATTTTCTCTATCAATTGTGGCCTCTATGCCCAAGCAATGATTTTGTTTTCTTGAAATCCTTCACTATTGATATGCTTTTAAAGAGAAAACCAAAAAATTCGACAACTTTTAGTGAATGCATTGAGAGACAATTTTTACATTATGTTTCAAATAAGCCATTAATATCAACATATTAATAAACAATTTCTTATTATGTGTATTGATTTGTATTATATACTACCATCAAGTTATTGGATATTTGACCAATCCCTTGTTCTTGTAATCAATGTAATCTTGTCAAATCATGACTAAATATAATAAAAAACTTGAACAATTAAATTGACATATTATGAGGTAAAAAGATGAGAATAAAAATAATAAAAAAATCTTCAAATATTTTAATTGTCAACCTATACCGCTATAAGTCCAAATTACAAAGTTTAAATCTCCCTTATTATTATAATTAAATTATATAAAAAATTATTTATAAATATAATTTACATCTATACTATATGAACATTCATTTTAAATATCTATTAAATCTCTTTACCTAGATTATTATTCAGAATAAATTTTAACAAAATAATATTAAAAAAGATTATTTAGAAAATTTAAATATTAAAAATTAAGATGTGAGATTTAGAACTAAATGCCCAAGAAGATCCATGGTTCACATAGCAAACAAAACTAAAATTGGATTAATACACTAATAATCCAACCTTTCCCATTTACTATCAAAGATTGAGAAGTCTCGAAGCTGCCAAATTTAATTTAGGCCCAATACGTAGTCATTCCTTTAACCTGTCCCATCCTTGTTACTGAATCAGAATTGTTTTTTTAATGAATTTCGTGTAATGTTCGATTCACATTTAATTTCAATCATACTAAACCCATATTAAACCCTGTCGTATAAGTAGGGTCTCTCGGATCTTTGTATTTTTACAGGCAAATTTGCGTTATAAAAAATGCATAGTCAAAAAATCTTGAAACATGAAATTATTGACCATTGTTTAGCTTAAACAGAATTTAAGCATTCCTGGAAGAGGGCAGGACTTGTCGAAGGCTGAAATGGAAGGCGGGTATGATTCAGATTTAGAGCTCAAATATGCAGATCAGATTGCTGGGCTTCTCAGCACACCTTCACCCCAGGCTGTTGAGGTTAGTGGCTTTTTGTTTTTACTTATTGTATTTTTCTATAAAACCTTCATTCGAATTCCAATGGGAGAGCATAGCATTCCACCCAAAACAAATAATGAAAATATTGCCAACGAAGAAGGCCAGCAAACTTCAAGAGTCAAGAAAAAGAAGTTCATATTTTTGCATTTGTAAGTTATAGCATTTTCACTCTGCTATAATTTATTAATTGCAATTTAAAGCTAACTGTTCAAAAGGCTCAGAGACTAAATCACAGGGCAAAAGAATGACAGAGTCAAACATAAAAATGACCTTATATGTCAACGAAACTGTAAAAGTTCAGCGTTCTTAGAGTAGACCGAGTATACAACATGTCTCCAATGATGAACTATAAAGGAAAAAGAAAATTAGAAATTTGTAACTAACTAAAAGATTACAGTCAATGTTGATCATTCACCAGTAGTAGCAGAAGCAGCAATAACACTACCATTTTGTAAAATTCCCCCAAGATTCAGTAAAAAATGATACCATTTTCATCTTGCATTACTTTTAAGTTTTTTCATCTATAAATAAGGCTGTCCTGCTTATGCGAAGTGACTGAGTAACAATGTCCCAAAGTCTTGTTGGGATGTGAAGTCCAACAGCCATTACCCATAGACCGTTCAATTCCCATTGTTTTCTCCTGCCAATGTTTGTCCCTTGGATTTCCTTCGGAGACTTCTAATTCAATATGGATAATGTAATAAGTATCATGTGTATGCTGCTATAGATGTAACTGTGCAAACAGTGTTATATAAACAGAATTTCCCCTGCTTTTCCCTTGGACGTAGCCTTTATGGTGAACCATGTAAATCCGTTGTTGTGTATGTTTTTTAATTGTTTTATCTTGCATCTGATAAATCTGTTTTTGTAGTTGTTTATCTGCACTTTACATCAGCAATTGGTATCAGAGCTTGTTGAGAAGCTGAGTCGGAAAATTGTGAAGAATTTCTGGGAAGATGGACGAGGCAGATAAATGGAGAATCGAAAAATTCTCAGGACAGAACTTCGGGATGTGGAAGATGCAAATGGAGGTGTTGTTGATTCAAAGAGACCTCTATATTACACTGGAAGGCAAAGCCAAGAAGCCAACTACGATGGCTGACGAGGAGTGGGAGAAAATGGATAAGAAAGCAAGAGCAACCATCATCCTCTCTTTATCTAGTAACATATTATTTAATGTTGCAACTGAGAAAATAGCGAAAGGATTGTGAGATAAGTTGTCTGATATGTATGAGATGGTTTCCACTTCAAACAAGTTTTTACTTTTTTCTCATGAAGAAACTGTACAATTTGAAGATGAAAGGAGGTAACATGCCAAACCATCTAAATGAATTCAATGCATTAATCACCCATTGATTTCTGTGAATATAAATTTGGATAATGAAATCATGGCCATCTTTTTATTGTGCTCTCTACCCGGTAGTTGGGAAGGAGTAGTAATGGCAATTAGCAGTTGGGTGTTTGGCAAGCAAGGAAGTATATTTACATTTGATGATGTTGTTGAGACTCTCCTTAGTGAGGCAATGAGGAGAAAAAATCAAGGAAAATCCTTGGGAGATGCTTTGGTATTTGGTAATAGAGGAAGACCTCAAGAAAGAGGCTGAAATAATAATAGGAGAAGATCAAAATCTACCAAGAGATCTAAGTCTAGAGGAAGAAATGGAGGTTGTTGGTTTTGTGGCAAAGAAGGAGACACACAGAAGAATTTCTGGTCATATAAGAAGGTGCAAAATCAGTCAAAGAAAATGAAGTTAACACTACATATGAAGAGGATGAAAGTGCATTAGTTTTGTCTACAAGTGAAACTATAGCTGATGCATGGGTGTTGGACTCCGGTGCTTCTTTCCATGCAACTTCATGCCGAGAGGTTTTCAAAAATTATCAAAAAGCCAAACTTGGTAAGATCTACCTTGCTGACAATGAACCATGTGATATTATTGGTAAAGGTGATGTGTTGTTGAGATTACAAAATGGAAACAAGTGGTTGTTGCGGGATGTGAGACATGTTCCTAAGTTCAAGAGGAATCTGATTTCTGTGGAACAACTTGATGCTCAAGAATGTAGCATCACTTTTTCTTCAAATACTTTGAAGGTGACCAAAGGAGCCTTAGTAATTGCAAGAGGTAGCAAATTGGGCACTTTGTATGTGCTAGAGAGCCACGCTGAGGTGGGAGCTGCAGTGGCAGTTGTGGACAATGGGATGGAGCTTTGGCACAAGAGGCTCAGGCATCTGAGCAAGAAGGGACTTGAAATTTTGCTCAAAAGGGATCAACTTCCAGGTTTTAAATCTGTTGATTTAGAGTTGTGTGAGCATTGTATCTATGGCAAACAAAGGCGGATCAGTTTTTCTAAAACTAGACATGACAAGAAGACAAGGCCATTGGAGCTCATGCACTTGGACGTATTTGGTCCTATGGAGGTAACCTCTATTGGAGGAGCAAATTACTTTGTTACTTTTTTTGATGATTGCACTCGCAAAGTTTGGGTTTATATGCTAAATAGGAAATCAAAAGTATTTAGTAAATTAAAAACTTTCAAAGCAATTGTTGAAAATCAAGCCGAGAATAAAATAAAGTGCTTGAAAACAGAATGGTGGAGAATTTTGCTCTTTGGAGTTTGATAACTTGTGCAGGAACTGGCATACACATTAAAATTGTTCCTTTCATCCCTCAAGAAAATGGTGTAGCGGAGAGGTTGAATCGAATAATCTTGGAGAGAGTTTGGAGTATGCTCTCTAATGTAGGTTTGGGTAAGGAGTTTTTGGCAGAAGCAATTTATATTGCAGTGTACTTGATTAATTGAGGCCCTTCATCTCAGTTGGATTTTGACATTCCGAAGGAGAAATGGTTGGGAAGAAGGATTTCCTACAATTGTTTACGGGTCTTTGGCTGCGAGGTTTTTGCTCACACTCCCAAGGAGAAGAGAACAAAATTGGATGCCAAATCAAAAAAATGTAATTCGTTGGCTATGGAGAAGAACAGTATGGCTATTAGTTGTGGGATCCAATTGCCAAATAGTTAGTTTGTAGCCGGGATGTGATATTTAATGAAAAAGTCATGCCAGGCCAGCAAGAACAATGAACAAAATTGTATGTGCCATTGTTTGACATTACAAATGGAGATGATTTATTTCATAATCAAAGACAAACTTCAGTGGCTCAGGGGATTTCACACTTTGCATCCCAGTCTCAAGTTATAGGAGGAAATTTGCAATCTCAAACTTCATCACACTTGCCTCCACTTGGTTTAACACAACCTGCTCAACAATCCTCAATACCCGGCCCCCTCATCCTACCATCCCTTGCCATTTTGGTGCTAAATTTGGCACGGGCTGTGGGAGAAGTTTATCCCACGTGGCCTACTCAACAAGAGTCGTCCCTATCAATTTTTGTGCCCAACACCAAGGCCGTGGTTAGGGGTGCTAATGAAGCTCCCACACAGGCATTTCCATCTGATGCCCTCACTCCAATATCACATTTTGATCTGCAACACACTGTGGGTTCCACGCAGCCTCCAACCAATGCATCCCAGTCGCAGGTATCAAGGGAGCATATGAATTCAAAATTGGGCCTCTCGCACATTTCTAACATGCTACCCATGCTCTCCGAGTCGCAGGAAATACAGAGGAGTAATATTGAGTTACAGGGTATACAAAGGAGTCATGTTGGTAATGTTAGAGATAATAATGTTGATATACAAGGGAGTAATTTGAAGCAAGCACAAAGAAATTCAGAGGCAATTTCACAAGAGTTAGCTCCTCAATTGCGGAGGTCCACTAGGGAGCGTCGACCTCCAGCCAAATTTGACGATTTAATCCATCATTTGTTAATTTTTGATCAAGTGTGATATCCCCAAATATTCTGCCCTGATTTTTCAGTTTAGGTTGTTTGACATTTTGTCAAACACTTGGCATGCATATGACTGAATTCTGATTTTTCTGAGTTTTGGGGTTTTGTTTGTTTGATTCTTGATGGATTTCAATGCCAAAATGATCACATGAAACATAGAAATGATAGACACTGTTTGCATAAACCAATAACAAGAATTTCACATGCAATCTCCACTTTATTCATAATATATCAGATCTGAATACACCGATTATCAGGTCTGATAAAATGATATTAGACTGACAATACTTATAAAATGTGTCTACAATATACAAACACACCATAGGATTGGGTTCACCACGTACCCGTTTGCTTGTTACTTCATTTAGGCTCAATATGATCACATATATGGTAAGAAATTGTTGATGTAGATGCTCTCAAACCCTGCCGTTAATGTTCGATGTTCTTGCTGATAATAATGATGTAAATGGTTGCCAAAACAATCCCTAAACTCCTCCAAATGAAGGTGGCTAGGTCTAGGATTGGAGCAATGAAATCCTAGATTGATGTGATGTCAATACAATGCCAAATTTGACCACTAAACCCTTGGATCTGCAATCTGATATAAAACTGTAGAAATCTGAAACACAAATCTGCATATGAATAAATGTTGCCAATGACCAAAAATTCCTTCCAAAACAAAGCACTTCACTCCCAAATCCTAGCAATGCATTTGTAGGTGAAAATATGCCAATATAACCTTCAGATCCGAATTCTTTTGTCCTCAATCTGCAAATAAAACTTCAAACCTTAGCTGGAATGATAATTTCCTTCAAACCCTAGCTGGAATGATATTTTCCTTCAAACTCTAGTTGGTTGAAGCTCCCTAATAAAGCCAAACCTGCAAATAAGCTCAATGATGAATCTTGGATGAATCCACCTCTCAATGTGGAGTTGGGTTTTTATCCAATCCACAAATTTCTAAGGGTTTTAACTTTTCGTCCTCAGAAAAGGCTGAACCTGCAAACACAAGCTTTCCAAAATTCTCTGATAGAAAATACCAAAACTAAGATGTCCAAATGACTTGCTCTCATCTCTTTTTAAAGGCTTCACCGAGTATTCTAGAAGAATCCAAAATAACCTCCTCAAATCTTCTAGAAGCACATTTTATTTAATAAAGTGACTTTATAATATTTAATAAAGTAACTTTATAATATTTAATAAAGTGACTTTATAATATTTTTATTTTTTTATTTGTCACTTTAATTAAATTAATAAAAATAAAGTTATCCTTTTGATATTTATTTAAAATAGACAACTTTAAAATAATAATTTAATTATTATTTCCTTATAATTCTATTTATGGGAATAAAATAAGCTAAATATCGATATTTGCCATTACTTAGAAAAATGGGACATTACATCAAGCAGAGCCGACTACCTTCAAAGATGCCTGCAAAGGCATAAATCATGAAAAATGGATAGACACAATGAAGGAGGAAATGGCCATTATATGAGCCCTTAGATGATGTTAGCATGAAGAGAGGAGAACACAAGGAACAAATGCAAGGAGTAGGGAGGGAGCAAGAATTAGGAGCACAAGGGAAAATAGTGGAAAGGAATGGGGCAATAGCGGGATTAGGGCATCGGATGGAACTTGGACATGGGAGTTAAGGAGTTTGAGGATAAGGGGTAAGGTGGGGTTCAGGATCCCACAAGGATTGGGAACCATGGAACCAAGTTCCACGAATCCAAATCTATTTGAATACATGTGGCCCAAGAGACACAAAGGAAAGACCACAGAGGGAGGCAAAGGCCAGGGTTTCGTGGGAACTTGGAACTTTGGGACTTGGTTCATAGGTTTCAAGTCCACTCGAAAGCTTGCAGCTCAAGAAGACGCAAAGGCCCATAACAACTCACAAATACTTGAGATTTTTCATTGCACACCTAACTTCCTCAAGCCATTGATATCCAAGAAGGAACATCATAATGCATAATTGGGCAAAGACTGGCAAGGACTTAGCTAAATTTTACAATTTTCAGATGGGGTCTCGACACCTTTGCTAGAAATAGAACACAACTAGAATAGGTTTGAAAAATATATTGAAATCATCACTTGCATAAATAGGAGAAATCTTTGAAGTTCTAGCACTTTCAATAGTGGCTTTTTGCTTTCAAGATCAACTATTTTCATGTTGGTGGAGATGTAAAACATGTTTGCCAACTTTAATCACTTGGCATAACTTTTATATGTTATCGTCATCTTTGGTAGTTATTTTTAAGTTGGGTAGAGTTTGAGAGTGGCTTAACCACCTTGGCCTCGTGCCACTATTGCTTGAGAAATATTCAATTGACTTAGGTGGAATAATTGCTTGGTTGTGCCATGGTTAAAATGTGCCAAGGGAGATGTTTGCTGACCTTGCCACCTATTTTAGTATTGGTTAGAAATTTTAAGTGACTCAACTACTCTAGTTGTGTGCCCATGTTTATGAGGAAAACTTAAGTCATGGTGCCACCTTTTTATTGGATAGAGATATTCATCAGTTGAGCCAATTTTAGGTAAAGGGAAGTATCCTTCACTTGCGCCACTATTTATAGCATTAGGTAGAAATTTTTGTCACTCATGGCATTTTTCCAAGAAATGGGCAGAAATCTTGATCACTTAAACCGCTATTTGTTGGATGGCAGAAAAATTTAACGACTGAGCAAGTCCAAAAGTGTGCTTATCTCAAACAAAGTGGAACTTTTAAGTGACACAACCAACTTGTTGTACCCAAACCAATTTTTTTGCTTCATTAAGGCATTTTGCTTAAAATGGTCTAAACCTTGTAAAATGATGTCAAAACATAGTTTTTGGGCAAATCAAGTATGGACTTTGAGTCAGTTTGTTGTCGGGAAGATACTGGTGAAATTTGAAAAAATTGAAAATTATGGTTTCAAGCACCCCTGTTTCAAGTCGCAAAACCCTAAAAATTGAAACTTGTCAGAATTGGCTGAAATTAATTTTGATTGCTTATTTCACATCACGATCACAGTGGTGAAGTCAGTTTCAGTTAAAAGTTAGTTTAATCCTAGTGGGTAGTTTTCACTTTTTTAGGAGAAAAGTTAGGACCTCCGAGGTCGTCAATGGCAGTTGGCCAATACTAGGTGTCAAAATCTAAGCCTAAAACTCAAAGCAGAACATTCTATGATGAAAGATGCTGAAAAAGATGCTTCACGGCATAGGGGATTTTCAAAAGGTGAAAATTGGAAAAGTATTCTAAGTCTGGAAACACTTCACTTTGTAACATGGGAGACATATGCGCAATGTAACGAACACACTTGTACGATAAATTTAAAACTTTACAATTCATACATAAAAGTAAGAACAATACCATCTTGATTAAAAATTTTCTTTTCAAAACATAAATAAGAAACATCTTTTGCATCTTTAAACTATTTCATTTCAAATGAAATTACAAAGCATGAAGAGAAACATACATACATAGCCCGTAGGCTTTTGACACCAATAGAAATAAGAAGGTCCAGGAATTCGTCCTGTCAAGCTTTGGATCATCCGTCGGGTGTTCGTGGAGGAGAAACATCACTCGAGCGTTTTTCCGCCAACCACGGACTTATAATGCGGTCCCCCGCACGATCATTTTGCAATGAACGGCCCTCCCTTCGAAGAAGAGATTGGTTGGGTAACCTCTAATGACTACCAACTGGACATAGTGCTGTGATTCTACAAAACTAGCTTTCGTGCTATCGGCAAATCACAAACTAGGTTGTATTTCGGAATCACGGTGAACTGACAGTGTAGTACAACAACTAAATGGTTCCTTACACTACTTTGGCCAAAGTGTTTACGTTCAACGAAGAACATAGGTCATACGTCACATTCACTAGCCAGGTTCAACTTGACTTAAGGCTATCTTAATTCTACGCGTAGGTTGGTCTATCGGGGTAGTCCGTACCCTAGACTTCCTACAACATCTTACTATTGGAAAGAAGAATCCATTTAACAAGATACTACAACTGACGCCCTAATTCAGGATATACACATCCTAGGGATACAATAACTTGACTAAGTTGTTTGTATTTAGATGTAGAATATAACTTGCAATTATTCTTGACTCAATCCTAGTAACTATTATTTATACACAAGCATATGCTCATTATATAGAGCCATTTAAACACAATGCAGATTGCTATCCATTAACTAATGTAAAACGTACACCAATGACAACAAAAGCCATGAAACTACATTTATGATAATGGTTAAGAAACTATTATTCTTTTTAATTCAATCTTTAAGACAATCAAACTCTTTTCTTTCCAGCCATGACTATAATTCAGAGACCTATCAGATTACTCTGGAATATTAGCAAAATATGTAAAGTAAGAGTTTAGCATGCCTGATTTAGCTTTCCACTAGTTTGGAAGATAGCTCCTTCACTTGCCTTTACTCAGATCACTTTCAGCTTGATTCTTGAAACCAAATACTCAACACAGTAAACAAGCAATTTCCTGATTACTCCTCTCTTATTCAAAGATTACTTCAATCCAGCAATTTCAAACTTCTGCTCTCTTGTTCAGAGAATACCTCACATTAACAAAATAACTTAACAATTTCTCTACTATGGCGAATTCACTCTTTAGCTATAAAATGCTCAAGGAAAACTTGACTGTAAATTCGTGTGAGTAAGAATGCCAAACGCAGGTATATATAGGTTGATTTTAAAACTGATTTCCACCTTCTATGGCGCCAGAACTGCCAGCAGGTTGAAGAATGTTTCAAACCAAAAACGTGTTTCAATATGGTGAGGGTTTCGACCTCCATGTTTGACAGCAAAGAAGCTTATTTCATTTCGAAATTGTTAAGACTGTTTAAAACGTGACAGCTCTCAATCTGGTGCGTTTTTACAGTTAGGTTTTTGCCAAGTTTCCATTTCAGACTTTTTCCTTGCTCAAATGGCGTCCACATTTCATTCTTTTTGCTAAGCATGAAATATCTCATCTATTTTCTGACGCCTGGCCCTAGTCGCGCGATTTCTCTGCGCGTTTTTCATTTTCTTTAAATATTTTCGCGTTTTTTTTTCTTCTTTATTTCGCTTTTGCAAATCTTCAATATTTAATAAAGTTTTCAAAGAAAATATGACGCATTTGTTCAAGCTCAAATTTTGAAGTTTAACCTTTCAACGAATTCATTTAAGAAATCCGCGATTTTAAAGAAATTCGCGATTTGAGAATTTCGCGATTTTTATGCTCTTCCCAGATTTGCATTCTTATTTTAATTTACCTTTCATTTGATTTTGTCAATTCTTTTATTTTAAATATATTTTATATATATTCTATTAAAATACTTATATAATATAGTTTTTGTATAATTATTTAAATTATCAATTTAAATAATATTGTATACATTTTAAACTATATTATATTAATATTTTAATATAATATTAAATATATTGAAATACTTATCTTTTAACTAATACATATATATTCATTTACATTATACGTTAAACATGTAAATTTATATATATGTATTCGTATAATTTCAGAGGCAAGATATCGTTACTATATATAATTCATTTATCTCGTTAGCTGTGGGTATGTATACTTGTATATATATCTGTATATATACTACATGTATAAGTATCCATAAATACATTTATATCGACACATACGTATGGCATATCCATCTGCTTTATACGTTTGTATCGACATGAATGTACTTATGGGTACTTGTACATATCGTATTCGTATGTACTAATACACATATCCACCTCTAACCAGAACTTATCATTTATAAGGTTATACTGGCAAGCATCACTTGTTTACATATTCAGAAGAAGACACGACTCCTAATGATACTAGTCAAACCTACGGATGACTTACCTTTAACCAGAACAATGACTTAGCTTACACAGTTCTAAGGTTTGTGTGTGTATGTCCAGTTGGTATCCATTACTGTTTACCCGACCAAGTTCTTCCCCGAGTGATATCTCTCCTCTGTCTCGAGGTACGAACCTGTTCCCTGCAAATCATGACATGGTAACGGAAGTTATTTGCTCAAGACCAAAGTAATATACATTAAGCATCGTAGAAAGTTAGAACAACATTATTTCATAACTCAATATGCTAATTTCATTCAAGATTTACATCAATAGAAGCATCAGATAAGGAGACAATCATTTAGGATACATCCAATTGATCACAAGAACAATTCAATTTATTCAACAGAAAGATTCAACATTTACAATGTACATCCTATGAATAGTAGCTATACAATCGGGGTGTAACACGCAATCAACGTGCAAATCAACTTTATGGTGTCCGTACATGTGAAAATGGTGAAATACAGTCACACACACGCGTCAGCAGCAGTAATGCTTCTACGTGGTCAACTCAGTAGCCGACACGGTGTTTGCAGAGTGCGAAATGGAGGAAAACATCAAGCACAGAGCAAATCTGCGCTCCTGTAGCTCAGGGGTGCCCTTCAATTTGGAGGCTCAGATTCAGTTGCTTTTGGTTGTAGATACATTCATTCTCTCCAGTTTTCAGTCAGTTTCCCGACAAGCTATCAAGCGAATCTATCCGAGTTGTAAAACTCCGGCAATCAAAGGCGGAAGTGAAAGGTACAAAGAGTCTACACATCACAGAGACAGTCAAATTTGTAGTTTCTGCGCCCTTGTAGCCCAGGGGCGCCCTTGAATTAGGCATGTTAGATGAATGAATTTGCAGAATCGGTTTCTGGGGGATCTTTTTTGATTCAGCCCAGCTACTCGATGCATCCGTTTGCAAGATCGTTAGATGTGCTGAGTGACTGTGGCAGTTGTTCTAGCAAGCACGTAAAATGGAGGGAAAATAAAAGTGAAAATATCAAACTGTACCTCTATAGGCCAGGGGCGCCTAGCCTTTTGGCCAACTAGATGAGGTTTTTAGGAGTCGTCTTCATGAGACCTGTGTAGAATCCTCCTAGCTATTCAGTGAATCCAACCGTCAGCCCTCAGGTTTTGTCAAACACCTGTGAGTGAAGAATGAACGGAAAATATTGAAGAATGAAAACAAGTAGGAAAATGGCTAAGTATGGAATTTACATACTCACTTGGAAAAGGCGCCCTTCTACTGGAGGTCTTAGAAGCAGTTTTCTCGCTTTGTCACTTCCAGGAACATCTCTTCCAAGTTGTTCCATCTTTGCGATGAGATCAACGACGCACGCATCAGAGCAATCCAGCTTCCAGTGGCAAGGGTCAAAGTAGAGTGCTCGCGTGAAAGTTGCAATTTGCAAAATCATTCTCAAGATTGTAATTGTGCCTCTGCAGGCTAGGGGTGCCCTTGCATTTGAGGGCCTTAAATTCACTTTCAGATGCTCCACGTACAGTCATTCTTTGCGGAATTCTTCTAGCTACACGATGGATCCAACATCCAGTCGATGGGAGTCATCATTCACTGGCAGCGGCAAATTGAAGCACAAAATGGCAAATCAAAGAAATGGCTAAGACTGGTGTCCTACACATTCTTTTTGAAAAAGGCACTCTTGCTTTTAAGGCACAAGATGTAGTTTTTAGCACATGCAGCTCCCAGTAGGCATTTCATCAAAGTTGTTCTAGCTACGCAGTGGATGTGTCAACTCAACTCCACCATCAATCGGGCATCTGGAAATCAGAGTTCAACAAAGGCTACAGTGACGTTTTCAAGCAACTACAAAATAGGAAGTTAGCTAAAAATTTCAAGTTTTGGAGGATGCCTAGAAAGTCGACCCATAAAGGTGGAACTCAGTTAACTGAATAAAATAATATTAAAATCTTTAGTTTCATCTGTCAATTTTTGCTTGCAAAAGGGGCGAATTTCTTCAATATTTCAAGGTGGCGCCTATTTTGTAACTCAATGTTATTTTCGCATGTTGAGTTAAGTTGAAAATTAAAGAGGTGGCACCTGTTTCTAACTCCAAGTTAGTCTTTGTTTAAACGAAATGAGGTCCAATCAAATTATTTCGTTTTAAATTGAAGATTATCTCTCAAAAGTGATGCCTAAACCCCAAAATTCTTTAAATATTCAAAGATGCATCTGTTTCTCTCACAACAGGTTGAGTGCAAGCGAATTTTCTCATTGTGCCAACATTCAAAGGCCCTACAATTATTATTTTTCAGATTTCCTTGTAGAAACAGGTCTAGAATAATTAGCAGACTTCAAACAAGCATGGCGATTTTTACATAAGCAAAACTATAAAACTTCTATCTTCTGTCTTAAATTCTTCTATTCTTGTCTTAGGTTTTCTTCGCATGTCCAAGAATTCGGCGACTTTTGACAATTTTGATCATATGGGTTTGTTGTGCACGACTTTCTCTACAAAACCCATGTTTTAGAATTTTTCAGGAAAAATTGCCTCGTAGCTTCAATTCTCAAAGCTTTGCTTTTCTTGGCTGAAATTCGTTTGCATGGTAGAGTAAAAGTCAATATTTTTCAAAACGGAGGTCCTGTTGGCTTAGAATCATCTTCTGCACAAAACCCATGTTTCAATTTTTCTCGGAAAAATTGCCCTCCGAAAACCCTAAAACCCCTGTAGTTCTCGACTGAAAAGTCTTTGCATGTCAAGCTAGATGACGTTTTTTCGCAATTTTGACTTAGTGGGTTGGCTTAGAATCACTTTCTGCACAAAACCCATGTCTCGGAATTTTTAGTGAAAATTGCTCCTAGATAGGCTATTTTTAGCCTCACTAGGAGATGTTTTAGCTTTCCGGAGAAATTTGTTAGAAAATAGCCGTGTTTACAGTCAACAGGCGAGTTTTCCAAAATGCAGTACACACAGATCGAATTCAAGACTAAGTCTTAATTCATGACTTCATCGGTACAGCTGACACGAATTTGCATAAAGTGCTTCCAGAGGCTATCTTGGATCTGATTAAAATAAATCAAGTAATACTTCAAAACATCGAAGAATCCGGGTTGCTAGAGGCGGCTTCACTGCCTATTTCAGTTCAATGCATAGAATTTGTGATGTCTTGTGTTAAGCATTACAATTCTACTACTCGAGAAATTTAGTCAATAGATGGACGGGTGATTTGCAGTCTCAAGCCCCAGGACATTGAGAGATGTTTTGGTATTCCTCAACATCCGAACAATTTATTCATTACCATGGATTAGTGTGAAAAAGCATTCAACGCTGATAGGGACATGTGTCAGAGCAAAATGGCAGCAAGGTGGTTAAAACAGAAGAAAGTTAAATTGCCAAACAATGTGGGTCGCAGAGAGTTCAAAGATGAGTACACAATTTTGATCACTCTTCTTAATCGCGTTTTTGGTCATATAGATGCCAATAAATTCTAGCCTTGGATGTACTACATCATTGCTCAAATTGTTTCCAAGCGAGAGCATTACGACTGGGCCTCTTTGATCAACGATGTTCTCCACAAGCAGATTACTGGTTTCCTGGTTGCCCACCAATTTCATATGTGTTCGTATCTCGTATACCTGATTGCTTACCAGGGTCAGTTTAGAGGGTTGAACATGGTGGGGATTCTCAATGTACAGAAGGTTCATCAATACTATGACCAGTTTGAGTTCACAAAGTCCAAGCAACATTTCAAGCGTGTGTAGGAAGCATTCTTAATGTACATAGTGAGGAAGCTAGACTGGGAATTGCATGTTCGTATCTCAGCAGTTGCCAAAGCAGCAATGGTAGAATGGCGGATTGGTTCATTCAGTTCCCTACCTACACCTACATCCACGTCTATGGATATACAAAAAATCCAGCCATGCTACCTCGTTATCCTTCAGATAAGATGGTTTTCATGGAATTTCTGAGGCAATTACATGATGTTCATTCTCGTCTGCGCCACAAGTGTAGGCCAGCTGCCAAATTTCCATTGCAAATGGGAATCTATAGGTGCAAGACAGTAGTTGATGCCAAGGTTGTAGGTCATGAGTTAGAGAACCTTAATCTTAAGTACCTTGTTGATGCACGCTCATATGACCCTTGGGGTTATTATTCAGCATGCCTTGGCGATCGCCCTTACCACAAGCCTTCTATGGAGGATTACTGGGTTAACTGCGAGGACGAGTTCGAGGTGCGCTGGCGCAACTATAGCAGGTTCACCCTCTCACAGATTTCTGTCTTCATGTCAGACGATGTGGGAGGATTGTCAGATGATGATGGGGATACACTTCCTCAATTCTTCAGAGAACAGGTTGATACGCAGCCACTTCCAGTTGTAGATTGGTTTGCCAAGGAATACTCATCTGTCAAAGAGAGATCAAGTATAGTCATTTAGAACAGTATACTCTACTTGGAGAGCAAGAAGACAAGGAGGGCAGTCATGCCAAGTACAGAGCCGCCATTGGTGGAATCTTCATTGCCATCCTCGTCAAAACCAAAACAAAAGAAAAGGAGTAATCCTCCCAAAAGAAACAAAGTGTCTAACAATTCAAAAGGAAAGGCACTTGTTACAGAAACACATGTGGAGACAACCACAAATATAGTTCAGAGCATGCCAAAGCCAGAGGTATAGCCTCCCATGCCATCACCAACACCACGATAGTCTCCATTTCCAGTTCACATTGATTTGGAACTAGACTCACCACTGCGTGGCGATACCTCTACACATTCCCGCTCATCAGGACTTCCTATGACTAGCACCGACCCTTCCAGTGAAATTAGTTGAGACTCGTCTTGGCTTGAGAATCAGTTGGGTAGGAAGAGGAGGTAGCCATCCTACAAACTTGACTTCTCAGATCTCAATCATGTCTACTAGGATACACCGGATAAGAGAATAAAGAAGCAAGTTCATGTGGAGAGGAACACTGACAAGGAGATCATAATAGAGACTGCTGCACCCCTAGAGGGCAAGAACTTGAACGAGGTAGAAGTTGAAGACTTCGATGTGATAAAGGTCAACCTTGGTAGAAGCACATGCCGAGCAGAGGTTGATTTCCTTCAGGTTGCAATGGATAGCATAAAGGATAGAGTGATAAAAGACGGGGAAGACAAAGAAGCCCTCAAGGCTGAAATCCAGCAACTTCGTCAGTATATCTCTAACCTTGTGCATAGAACTAAAAATATCACCGCCTTGCTCCCACAGATGGTAGAGCTACCAGCAGAGCAGAATCAGCTTAATCAGCTGGTTGTATACGGGAAGCGCCTAATAGACTAGGAAGAAGAGTTCGTCACAAGGGGCTATTTTGTACTCACAGAGTTATATCAATTGAGGTACAATGCCCGCGAACTCCGTCTACGGATTCAGGATGAGGAGCGAGACTTGGCGGTTGACAAACCTAGAGATGAAATCATGATCTCTCATCTGAGGACGTCATATGACTCGGTCATTGACGAAGAAGATAAAGAAGCCATTTTTACTTGGAGGACACAATTAATCTTCAAGGAAAAAATATAGGATACAATGGCTTCATAGTTGGCTGAGAGTAGAGAACATGTGACTAGTGCACTCTAGATCGTGAGAACTTTCGTGTCCCGAGTTCCTTGCTAGTATCAGCATGAGGGTGGTGAGTACGTCGAGCTTGCTGATGTTCAGTCAGAGTTGCAAGTGCTCATCCATGGTATTTTCAGCGGAGATTCCGTTGGCTGTAAGTTAGATCAGCTTATAGTCATGTCAGCGTTATTTGATGAGGCGGTTAAGAGTAGAGGAGAATTTCAGAGTCAGATCACGGGCGGTGAGGAGATGCTGCAAAGACATAGTGTGCTGCAACAAAGTATCAATGCCCTAGATGGTGATGTAATCAACAACCTCGTGGAGGGGTTACTTGCTCGAGATGGCGTCCAGTGAACTCCGGATCAGGACGTCCCACCTTTTCAGGATAGACATCAAACACAACACTTAACTCGATGCTTTTTTCCGAGTTAACTCATTGTTCCACATTTCATGCTATGTCTGTCTTGGAATCATCAATGTACAGTTGGAGTTTTCATTTCAATAAGGACGTGCATGTTGCACATGTCCATTTTGTTTAGTCTTGTTTCGCTTAACTGATGGTAATTTTCTAGTTAACTGTATAGTTTCATTTATTTAGGGTTTAGCAATAAGATCTTGCATGCTTGCAAGACTGTAGTTGACTCAAGGTGATTTTAGGGTTCCCTACACCTTTGATGTCTATAAATAAGAGCATTCTTGCTCATTTGAATTTAACTTTTGCACGTGATAGCATACATGCTGAGCAACCTTACCTGTAGTATTGCTATTCTGTATTTGTTCAAGAACATTTATTGTGATAATAAATAACTGAGTCGCCTTACCTGAATGTTATTATTATGGTACTTGTTCACCTTAGATTAAATATGATGGCGGGTTTGATCGTTTATTGTTATGCGTGTTTCAATATGCAATCTACTGTCCCAATTATTATTTCATGTTGTGTTTAAATAAGCTTCGGTTCATATCTACACTTCGGATAGGTGTCGTCATCTCCTTAGGAAGTTAGAAGTGAAGCTTGTCGTTTGATGTAGTGCCAATAATCTTTCTTTCAGCCTACGCCTCAGATAGGTGTCGTCATCTCCTTGGAAATCCTGACTTAAAGATTATCGTAAAACCAATTCCTTGCTCCTAAATCCTCATGCTTTGTTTCTTGAGGAGATAGGATAGTTTAGCGTTTAGCTTAGTTGTAGTTAAAGATCTGCAAAACCAGAGAGAATCCTTAGCTGCAACATTCATGGTTTCCTTAAACCTTGTGCCTCTTCCAACTGAGTCAAAAAGATAGGAGTTAGATTACTTTACTTTTTCACACATATCAGCACAAGAGGGAGCTTCCCCTCCTAATTTGAAGAGCAGTCATTACGCACTGTTGTGCATAGCTGTTCGTGGCCAATTCATACTCCATAGGTGCGAATTGTCACGCCAACACAACTTTAAGTGAAATGGTAGAACTTTACTCCACTTACGCCAAGGTGGAGATATTGGCTAGTCAAACCACTTTTCAAATGCTAGGTGGAGTTTTTAGATGGTTAAGCCATTACAACTCTGTGCCTAGGGGTTTATATCACTTATTCCCATCCTTTGCAAGGTAGGTGGAATTTCCACTCACTTGAGCCAAGTTTGAGACCTTAGGTAGAGAAACCAGGTGGAAAAGCCACTTCAAATTTGCACCATAGATTTTGAAGAGGATATCCTTCACTTAAGCTAAGGTGGAACTTTCATGTACTTAGGCCATTTTCATACTTCATTGTTGATGCCATCAATAACCTTCAAAATTCATTGTTACTTCATATTGAATAGCTGCAACCTCCATCATTTTGCAAAATTTGTTAGTCGAAAAACCAAGACCGAGACATAACAACTTTGCTGTGTTCCATGAGGATGAATCCCTGGCCTTCAAATTGCTTCCCTCCCCAATGGCATTTTGAGTATGGTGAGATGGTAAGGGACGTCCCTCGGCCATCCCCAAAAATCTTCAAATCTTTGAAATGTGTTGCAGTAATAGAAAATGTTGTGGAAAATGACTAGAGATGGTAGAGACGTCCCTCAACCTTCTTGGGGATGGCTGAATGTCCCCGATAGATAGGCAAGTTTTTATAATGTTTTAAAAAAAAAATCATTCATAACATTAGAAAAAACTGTTTAATATATCATAACATCATTATAACAGCAGTATAACATGACAAGATTATAACAGCAGCAATAAATATATCACGATAGCAGTATAACAGCAATAAAATTAATCATTACAGCGGTGACACTAGTATAAAAGCAATAAATATATCATGATTCAGATTCATAGCTAATGATATAAGTTATATAACAGTTAACACTAACAACAATAATTTGAGTTTCTGATTTCACTGTTCAAACTTTATCTCAGAGTCTCAAACTTCAAAATTTTTGATATGGTATTAGAGTCAGCTAGTATTGTCAGTTGCAGAAGAGATTAAAGGTGAATTGGCCATGGTTTAGTACAGTGTGATATTGGGTGAGTAATGCAGCCAAACAATTTTTTTTGGGATATGGTTGGTGTGTAGGCTTCTGCAGACATTGTCTAGCATTATTTCAAGTTTTTAACGGTATCATGTTATATTGCTGCTGTCAATTACGTTGCAGAAATTTGACTCTCTCTCTCTCTCTCTCTCTCTGTGTATATATATATATATATATTCATTGCTGTTCCCTCTTCCATCCCCAAAAAGTGGCCCTCAGACTGCCATCCCCGAAACACCGTCATCTGCCGTCCTGCTGTTCCTGTGCCTGAAACACTTTGGAACATAGCAATTTTGCCAACTAATGGGGAAGTCCACAAGTTGAATTTGGTTAACACATAATAATGATCAATCTTGACAAGAAATGAGAAAAAGCAAGCATAGACATTGATTTTTAGGGATGCAAAACATTTCTGCAGTTATGGATGCTCTATTTATTTGAACACATCTTATGAGGCGATCTTTTACTTCTGTATCAAAAAAATATTTATTTTGTGAATGAGCTGTCTTAGTTGTGCTCTTTGAGATTGCAATGGTGTTTTATTTTATTTCAGTTTAGCAAGGGAATAAAGCTTCTTACAATCATTGAATTTGTTTATTACACAGAAATACTATGACAAGCTTGCTCTAGCAGGGCATGGTCAAGGCTTGAAGGTTAAACAAACTAGAGAAATGGGAAAGGGTAACTATTTATTCGTAGAATTATCTTTTTGGTCATTTTTGCCCTATTTGTTTCACTTACATCTCATTTTACTACATAAATATTATTTGAAACTAGTTAATAGATATTAATTTATTAAAGTTTGCAATTTTGTGATGTTCTAGATATTTTCACTATCTTTTGCAAACTTTCTAATTTGTTTGGTTTCATATGCTTTTAACTAGATTCAATTTGTTATTTAATACAATTCGTTAAAACATAATTTCAGGTCTTTTGATTAGTTTTAGTTCTCGATTGTGACAAAGCTTATTTTATGATCTTGGTTTCAGTAGCTATGGCTATTGTTTTTTATTAAAGTATTAATTGTAATATTTAATGGTCATCTTAGCTTTTAGTTAGCTTAGTTTGCTTCAGTTAGCATTTAGTATCTTTTCGTTATTTGCTTTAGTTTGCTTTAGTTAACGATTGTTTCTTTTTAGAAACATCATCTTGTAATTTTTTATATAAGGAGTTTTTCCTCTCCTTTTGTAAATATAGAATAATGAATATTGAATATCAATTATCATTTCATGGTATTAGTGCATACGCCCATTTTTGGTGAATTTTTTGAGCAATAAAAAATTGTGGCTAATTACTTGAATCAGAAGTTTTTTTGCCGATTCTTTTTTTTTTAAAATTGAGGGTTTGTAAAGGGAAAGTTTCAAAAGTTTTTTGAAGCAGATTATTTTGAGCAGATTTTTGAAGCATATTTTTTTGGGAAGAATTTTGACCAATGTAATGTTGGAAAGTATGCAAAGGTTCAATGTAAAGAGTTATAATATCTGGAAGCAGAGGAGGCTCACAATTTTTGAGTGCCAGTGTCTAGATTTGATTGTTTTGTGGGAAAGGATCAGTAATCGCGAGATGGTTACGCTTCTCCAACTATCAGTCACCGATAATATGCTTCCAGAAGATCATGGATAAATTTAATTTATGTTCGTAGGATGACCATTAAGGGAGGGTATTAAAGTATTAATTGTAATATTTAATGGTCATCTTAGATTTTAGTTAGTCGGTAGTTTACTTTTAGTTAACTTAGTTTGTTTCAGTTAGCTTTTAGTATCTTTCCGTTATTTGCTTTAGTTAACGATTGTTTCTTTCTAGAAACATTGTCTTGTAATTCTTTATATAAGGAGCTTTTCCTCTCCTTTTGTAAATATAGAATAATGAATATCGAATATCAATTATCATTTCATTTTTATGCCTCTTCCACATTTACACTATAATATCATATTTTGATTATTGAAAAAGTACAAATTGACAAATTACAAAAGTTCCAAGTATGTGGCAATATGGTTGTTTGGAAAAGGAAAGGAAAGGAAACATCATCTTCATTTCTAGCTTTGACAAGCTAAACAAAGTTTGGAAATGAACCTTTTGTATGTAATGAATCAAAAGTTAGATAGTGAATTGGAAGACAATATAGGAAGTTTTAGTACAAGGCAAGAGGTACCGGAATTAGGGGGTGTATGTACCAGATGGAAGAGTGGCATTTGCCTTTGAAATTCTCTTTTTTAGTATCTAAAGAGAGAAAAATCAGATAAGGTTTTAACCAAGGTTATATGGGTGTGCAGGTGTGTGTGTAAGTAGGGCACAAATATGAAAAACTAGCTGGAACGTAAGCATGATGCTGCAACAGTATGCATGATGTGAGTGTAAATTTTAATGATCAGATTTAATGCATAGAAAATTAATTCAAAATCAGACAATAACACAGCAGATACCCTGGGAAAACCCTCCTCTTGAGGGAGAAAAACCCAGCAACAAAGATCTCTCTTATATATATAAATAGTGGCAACAATTCTCTTTACAATGAGGCCAATCACAAGGCCAATCTTTAGCACCTACACAAGATGCAATGACAGATAAATAATCTGCACCTCCTTAATATCTAAATCTGCCCTTGAAGAAATTCGCAACCTGCTCTTGAAGAAATTCGCACTTGAATGAAGTAATAAATCGAACTTGCTTGATGATGACAATGAATGAAATGATCTTCTATATATACATATTGAAGGAGAGGTCGCACCTCTTCAAGAGATAGGTCGGCCAATATAATTACAAATAATAAATGCTAATTTCAAGGAAGGTCGGCCATCAATAAAGTTTCTTCATGGATAATCGCGCCAATATATAAGAGATTTGTCACTTCACAAAAATCGTGTATAATAATTAAATAGGCCATGTCTATCATTTAATTATTATCTCCATGTAGTCTGGCTGGAAGGATTTGCTTGAAGCTGCAATCATCATTAACACTCCCTCTCAGCTAGGGAGAGAACTTCCAGCTACACAAGACATATCACCTCAACGTGATGTCTATCACATTGGCTACAACCAAATGTGAAAAGAAGAATATCACCTCAATGTGATATTAGATATCGCCTCAACACGATATCAACCATAATGGCTACAACCATACTATGGTGTGTACAAGTGTTCATCACTTGCGTGATGTTGTCACCTCAACATGACATTCACAAGTACAAGATGTGTCATGGAGTCTCACACATGACATCCACCATGACTCAGGCTCAGACGGTGGATACAAGGGCTTTCACCTCAAATCTCAAAGAGAAATGCATTAAACAAGGGATTTCACCTCGAACTTCTCTCTCAGAGAAGAACTCATTAAACAAGGATCACTGATACTAAGACTCTTACTCAGTTAAGGCTGGATTCTCCACCATACCAAGCTTATCTCGAAAGTACACAAACTTTATCCTGGCGAGAGGCTTGGTGAGAATATCTGCCGTCTGCTCATCAGTGTTGATGTACCTCAACTACATAGCCTTCCACAGTACCATATCCCTAATGTAGTGGTACTTGATCTCAACATGCTTGGTTCTGTCATGGAACACAGGATTGACAGAAAGCTTCACACAACTCTGATTATCACAATGAATGATAGTAGGCTCCATTGATTGTCCAAACAATCCTGCAAGGAGCTTACGAAGTCATACTACTTCCCGAGTTGCCATACAAGCTGCAATGTACTCTGCCTCTGCTGTACTCAATGCTACAGATGACTGCTTCCTGCTGCACCAGGAAATCATAATTGAACCCAAACTGAAGCAACAACCAGAGGTGCTCTTCCGATCTGTGACACAACCTGCCCAATCAGAATCAGTGAAACCATGTAACTCCAAGTCTGCATCTGAAGAATACCTCAACCCATATCCAACTATGCCACATAAGTATCTTAGGATATGTTTAGCTGCAACAAGATGTATCTGTCTCGGATCACACATAAACTGGCTAAGTGCACTCATTGCATAGCAAATGTCAGGTCTAGTGTTAACTAGATACATCAAAGATCCAATTAGCTGTCTGTACAAGGTAGGATCCACCAAGTCTGAATTAGCTGCAGCCTCCTTCAACTTATGTAAGTTGGTCTCCATAGGTGTGGACATGCATTTGCAATCCATCATGCCAAATCTCTTAAGTATATCAATGGTGTACTTCCCTTGACTTAGAATCATCTCATCTGGTTTCTGCCAGACTTCTAGGCCAAGGAAGTAATGCATGAGCCCAAGGTCCTCATCTCAAATTCAGAGGTCAACTCTTTCTTACACTCAAGAATCAGGTGATCTTCTCCAGTAAGGATCAAATCATCAACATATAAAACCAAAATTAATGTTCACCATTGATTACCTTGAAATAGAGATTCGAATCAACATCATTCTTCAAGAAACCCAAGCTTGACAGGTAATGATCAATCCTTTCGTACCAAGCACGAGGAGCCTGCTTAAGACCATACAAGGCCGCCTTCAGTTTGCAAGCATGTGACTCCTTTCCATGAACCTCAAATCCATCAGGTTGCTCTATATAAACTTCTTCCTCAATCACTCCATTGAGAAAGGATTTCTTCACGTCCATCTGGTGAATCTTCCATCCTTTAGATGCAGCAATAGCAATGATGGTTCTGACAGAAGTATAGCGAGCAACAGGAGCAAAGGTTTCTTCGTAATCAACTCCCTCTTTCTGAGAAAACCCACGAGCCACAAATCTTGCTTTGTACTTCTCAATGCTTCCATCTGTAGCATGCTTAATCTTGAATAGCCATTTAGAAGATAACACAGACTTGCCCTCGGGTCTAGGAACAATATCCCAAACATCATTCTTAAGAATTGACTGATACTCCTCTGTCATAGCATCTCTCCAAACCTGATGACTAGATGCTTCCTCAACACAGGTAGGCTCGGATTCTATAATCTGACTCATCAAGGCAACATAATTGGAGAACTTATGTGGCCTTTTGCTTTCTCTGAATGTGCCTCTAGGAGCTGCAAAACTTTCAGCCTCTTACATAGTACGCTTGGCCCATAGAGGTCTCTTTCTCCCAATAACAATGTCAGTAGGCCCATCAGTAGGTTCCAAGGGTTCAACAGGATCAATATCTTCTTTTGGTTCTGAAGTCTCCCTCTGAATCTCAGGAGTATGGTCAACTTCCATATCCTGAGGAGACTCTTCATTATCAATCTCCATATGAATCCCCCTAGATCTCCTAAATGCAACATCTTCCTCGAATGTGACATCCCTACTGATCTTGATCAATTTCTGACCTAAAATGTATATTCTGTAGGCTTTTGATGTTTCACTGTAGTCCACAAATATTCTCTTCTTGCCAGAAGGCTCCAACTTGGTTCTCTTTTCCTTGGGAACATGAATATAGACAGGACATCCAAAGATCCTCAAATGACTGACTTTAGGCTTCTTCCCTGTAAATGCTTCTTCCGGAGTCATGTTTTCCAGGACCTTATGAGGACATCTATTCTGAACATATACAACCGTCCTGGAAGCTTCTGCCCATAAGAAGGTTTGCAAATCTTGATCATGAATCATGGCCTTTGCTGCTTCCACGATTGTCCTGTTCTTTCTTTCTGCAACACCATTTTGTTGAGGATTATAGGGAACACAAAACTCCCTCTTAATCCTGCATCAATACAAAAATTCGAAAGCGCGGAGGTGTATTCTCCACCATTGTGGATCCGAGGACCTTAATTCTTTACGAAAGATTTTCTACCAAGGCTTTAAACTCTTTAAACCTATCCAACACTTCCTCGGACTCTTTAGTTTTCAAAAAATAAATCCAAGTCTTCCTAGAGTGGTCATCAATAAAAAGAACATAATACAAGAATCCACTCGAAGACGGAACAGACATAGGACCACATAAATCAAAATGAATAAGGTCTAAAATACACTTAGATCTATTTTCTCTACAATGAAAAGGGGCTTTTATATTCTTACCCAATGCGCAGCCCTTGCAAGTACCTTCGTGCTCCTGGTTGAATTTAGGAAGAGGCCCGCCACCATCTTATCCATGATAGGTAAGGCTTGGAAGTGAAGGTGAGCCAATCTCCGATGCCAGAGATCACATAGACTTGAAGAGTCATGAACCAAAGCTTGTAAAGAACGTGTGCAGACCTTGTAAAGGTTTTCATGTCTAACTCCAATTACTTGAGCATCCTTGAAGCTAGAGTTCTCCATCCATACTAGAACTTTGCCTTTGGAGAAGGCAACTTGATATCCTTTATCTTCCAAAGCTGAAATAGAAATAAGATTGTGCTTGATTCCAGGGACATAAAGAACATTACTCAACTGAAGTGTGATGCCGGAATCCAAATGAAGTGAAGAGGTCCCAATTCCTTTCACGGAGTAGCTGGCATCATCTCCAATGACGACTTGTTCGGAAGACTCCTCCACCAAACTTGAAAAGTGCTCATTTAAACCAGTGATGTGTTGTGAAGCTCCACTGTCGATTATCCAAGTGTTGGTGTTGGAAGGTACACTGCTTGATAATGCTGAATAGAACAAATATTCACTTGAATCCTTTTGTGGAGAGGCATCATCAACATCCGCAACGGTGACTTGTTGCTTAGGTCTAGTTGGGCAATGCTTAGCAAAGTGCCCAAACTTATCACATCTAAAGCATTGAATCTTGGACATGTCTCTCTTCTTCTTGAAGCGAGGTGCATCATCATTTCCCTTATCTCGATTCCTTTTGAAGAAACCCTTCCTTCCATCTTTTCCTTTCTTCTTTGAAGTATGGGAGGCGAGAACATGAATGTCTTCATTCTTTGAACTTTGACCAACGCCTCTTGCCACCAACCTTGATTCCTCTTGAATGCAATCAGATCTTAGGTGATCAAACTTAGGCAATTTTGATCTTGAACTGATTCCCTGAATGAAGGATTCCCAAGACAAAGGTAGACCATTGAGAGCGAGCATGTTCAAGTCTTTGTCATCAACCATATGTCCTATTGTTGAGAGCTGATCTCTCAAATCTGAAATCCTCATGAAGTATGCAATAACAGATTCTCCCTTTGACATCTTCACATGATGCAATTGATGCTTTAGTGCAAGTGCTCGACTGGTATTGTTGATTTCGTACATCTCTTCCAAGGTCTTGAGCATATCTCTCGCTGTCTTCATGTTGGAGATGATAGGAACAATATGATCCTTGATAGAATCAACCAATATCTTCATTGCTTTAATGTCTTTCTTCACCCACTGCAACTTTTCTTCTTCCTCCTCAAGTTCATAAACGCTAGACTCCACGAACTCACCCAAGTCATTTTCACGCAAGGTAAGCATGATCCTAAATTTCCATGAAGTGAAGTTAGATGCTCCCTCGAGTCTATCTTCAACCTTCAAACCGTTCACCATCTTGACTAATGTAGACAAATGAACAAGTAGGGTATGCTGATTAGCAATAATCTGATCACGATCCTCTCAAACCCGCTCCTGATACCATGTAAATTTTAATGATCAGATTTAATGCACAGAAAAATAATTCAAAATCAGACAATAACACAGCAGATACCCTGGGAAAACCCTCCTCTTGAGGGAGAAAAACCCAACAACAAAGATCTCTCTTATATATAAAAATAGTGGCAACAATTCTCTTTACAATGAGGTCAATCACAAGGCCAATCTTCAGCACCTACACAAGATGCAATGACAGATAAATAATCTGCACCTCCTTAATATCTAAATCTGCCCTTGAAGAAATTCGCAACCTGCTCTTGAAGAAATTCGCATTTGAATGAAGTAATAAATCGAACTTGCTTGATGATGACAATGAATGAAATGATCTACTATATATACATATTGAAGGGGAGGTCGCACCTCTTCAAGAGATAGGTCGGCCAATATAATTACAAATAATAAATGCTAATTTCAAGGAAGGTCGGCCATCAATAAAGTTTCTTCATGGATAATCGCGCCAATATATAAGAGATTTGTCACTTCACAAAAATCGTGTATAATAATTAAATAGGCCATGTCTATCATTTAATTATTATCTCTATGTAGTCTGGCTGGAAGGATTCGCCTGAAGCTGCAATCATCATTAACAGTGAGGGTGTGGGGTACGTAGGGTGTGAACATTTTAATTCATCTACTGCTAGATAACACAAAATAGCACAACACATATAGTTTAACTGTTTTTCAAATTATAAAGGGAAGCTCCCTAAGACCTAAAACCTAAAGCTATTGGTAGGATTTACAAGTATGCATACTATACAAGATTTCAATAGGTTTTGCATTAAATGTAAATATATAAATGATTATTTTTTTCCCCAGATGCAATTGCTGGATTGTAAATATTGAAGCACTATAGCAATATTGTTTGATTTAAGGAGAACGAACTAATTTAATCTCAAATAGAGAACTTCCTCTTGGCTAAAGTAGAGACTAGTAGTTGGTTGTAAACTATGATTTGAAGGGAAAACAAATCCAAATATTGATTACTAGCTAAAATAGAGGTCAATAGATCTACATCAATGATAAAGAATTAGACAAGTGAACATCTCATAATTTCATGAAATAAATAGCTTAAGTGTATACAAAGCTGCAATTCGGAAAGATGGGCTTTGCCAATACCAGGCTTGGCCAAAATTTATCTTCTGTAAATTTAATTTATGAAATTACAAACATTCAATCACGGTTACACAATCACTTCCATTGATCGACTTTTGTAGCATAATCTTGACTTACATCAGCATTCTTTAATTTTCATAAAAATACATTAACTTGATCAACAATTTTTGCAACATAGGCTCAACATAAGCTTTCCATATTATTGATGATGCGCTCGACTTACTTATTTATAAGCTCATCATAGGCAACGTTTAGGCATCAAATAATAATAAAATAATGTCTTTAAAGCAACCTTGTCTCTTTCCTTTTGAAAAGAGACAATAAAATACTTCAATGGCATAAAATAGGCTTTTTCCTAGCTTTAAAATGTAATGTCCCTGTTGGACGAAAACCTAGTATGTTGGCTAAACCTCAACGAATGTTCCTTTGTCGTGTTGGCGGTCATGTACTCGAACTAGATGGTGGGGCTAGCAACCACATACCTGTGAAGGGGATGGCATGCGCTGGCACTTTGGTGGGACAAAAACCTCACTCTTAATGCTGCTGGTGTAATGACCCCTTAATAGTGAAAGCACCTAATCCTGAATCTTGCATTCAAGTGTTTCTCAAGGAGACATTAAAAACATTAGAGATTGATAAATTTCAATAATAACATCCAATAAGATCAAAGATGATATAAATATTTCATTCTTGTCAAAGGATTATCCATTTCCTTTCCTATGGGTGATTCTCCTATAATATATTTCATAAGTACATTAGGGTAGATATTAACACCCTTCAAGAACCCATAGATGGAATTCTAGTATACCCTTTACCCTCATAGTGAAAGAATAGAGTCATTTTTATTTATAAGGCTCAATAGTTGCTACACGTATCATTTTTGCATAATCGTATATATATATATGATAGAGCATACTAATGTATATATAAATATAATTTCATGCAATAGTCATGGCGGAGCATACTACAAAGATAATATAAAGGTAATTGCATACAATAATAACATATAACATACTACAAGAATAATAACATAAATAACAGAATATATTTATAATATAAAATTATCATTCCTAAATATCCAAAGTAATATCAATAAAATATCATCCATAAGCTATAACTTACAAACAACCTTAATAAGAATATCAATGTCATCACATTATGATATTCTAAATAACATTATGCATCAATATTCTTCACACTTGTGGTTCCCTACATAGCTATTTTATCCATAACATAATCCCTAAATAACAATAATAAATAATATTATATATATTAAATATTACTTATCAGCTAGGCCCCTGAACATCAAAATGTTATCATAGTGATCAATACATTACCAGAAATATTCTAATTTTCCAACTTTTAATTGTTACCACTGTGCTTGACCGATCTGCTTTAATATCACTAATGCTTTTTTGTCCTTCTCTCTTTCTCCACCGTGCCCCTCCTCTTCCCTATGTTCTTCTTTCCTTAACCTTAAAATGTCTTACTTCTTTTTATTTCCCATCGTATCTCTCTAGAACTCCAGCGATTTAGTTCTCCTAAATTCGATGCCTTTTTCTGGTCTGGAATATATTCTTTTTTTTTTCATTCGATGCCCTCCAAAGAGATCTCCTCCTCATATAAATATATTCCCAGTTCTTTATTAAGGATGCATCCTATGGGAAAGACGCCTCCTTCCAAAGGACATGATTTTTGATTAACTAAACACTGTTTATTACTTCTTTAAGAATCTAAATCTGCCTTCCTTTTTCAAACGTTGCCTAAAGTCTTTAATAAACTCCTTCATGAGATAATCGTTGCTTTAGAAATAGTTTGTCTTTTCTTTATTTAGGCTGACATCGATTCAGGAACTTGCATTTATAGGTTATAAGTTATAATTTATATTTGCTTATATTTTATGATTTATATTTGTTTGTTATATTTTATTATTTCTGATTTCTAGAGTAGTTTATCAAATTAGCAATATTTATAATTATAATTATTAATAATGGTATATGGTTGTATAATTATAATATTACCTTATGGTAATTATAATAATATGACTAATATTTCTTTTATATCTTTAATATGTATTTTGTGTTTATAATAATTATAATCATCCAATAATGATAATTTAATTATAATATTATTCTACATTTATATTTTATATTAATTTTATATACTTTAATATCTATTACATCGTAATAATATTTATGATGTTATTCATAAAATTCATAATTATAACATTGTTTTGGACAATTACAATTGTGTAATATCAAATGGTTAACTATTTTAGTTATGCTTCTTAATATTTAAATGTCTGATTTCGGGGACATGACAGCTGGCTGCCATTCACCACTAGTCTGGGCTTTTGGCATAGTGGTTTCCTTACTTGGTATCAAAGTTGAGGTCTCGAGGTTGAGCTTTGCGGAGCATGGTGTGCATGTAATGTCCTTGTTGGACAAAAACCTAGTATGTTGGCTAAACCGCGATTGGCGTTCCTTTGTCATGTTGGCGGGCATGTAGTCAAACCATATGGTGAGGCTAGCAGCCATGTGTCCACAAAGGGGATGGCCTGCGTTGGACTTTGGTGGGATGAAAACCCCACCCTTAACATTGGTGGGTGCCATTCATCACCAGTTTGGACTTTTGGCGTTGGTTGCCTTGCTTTTGTGAAGACCCTTACTGATTTTTTGTGTTCACATAATGTTGTTTGCTTGTTTTGCAAAGTTTTCTCAGGAACGGTGCAAAGTGTTTGACAAAATTATAGTGCATAGTCTGACATTTCATTAATTATCTCTACCTAAGTTTTAAATATCTTTGTACAGTTTTTTTGATATAAATTTCTAACACAGATGCTTATTAAATGGAATATATATATATAAATTCTAAGTTTCAAAACAATTAATTTTGACCTTATACACATTAGATATTTCACAATAGCGGCAGCGACCTCTTCCCAGGAGATTCCTAAGCCTTCCTTATACTCCTACAACCAAAGTGGTTGGGGAAAATCTTGTTTGTTTGCTACGTCCATCCTCAAGCCTAGAAATACATTGCCACGGGTTACTAGGTATGTGTTCAATTATCCAAGTCTAGTTTGGAGTGGGTTGACTCTTCCCTTGACTGAGTAGCTAGTTTAAAACCTATTGAAACTTCCAAAATATCCATTAATTGGTAGCTATTCTACTAGGGTTTCTCGGTACGTGCAACAACAGGTAGAAACTTGCCACAACAAATCCGTCAAAATCACGTATCATTATTCCTTGAGGCTCACAACCAAAAATAACTCCCATGACTTGTTGTCTAGCTAAGTCGTGCTTTGTTTGGGTCCTTTATAGTCATAAAATGAAATCTATTACTAAATCTCGACCCTTAAAACTAATTTGCGACTGGTAAAACTTGTTTTATTCTTCTCCAAAGGGGTCACCTTATTGATCACAACTTGTAGAAGCGCCTAGACCTTTTGACATTCCTTGTTTATTTTCTCTTTACGCTTCATGCGACCTTGGGTTTTGATTTAATGGCGACCAAGCTTAAATATTTCTAGCGGGCTACCTTAACTCACATGGCTAGGCTCTGAATTGCACCTTCCTTGACTAGGGCTGCATTTTTATTACAATCAGAGTCATGCGAGTCCCTTCATTTGGAGTTGCTTCTATCTTGCTCGTGATTCAAAATGTCCTCCTCCCAAAGAATGGCGATAACAACAAATTTTATTAGCAGATTTGAATCACATCTTTTCCTTCCTAGTCCTTTCAACACAATGGTGACTTCTAGATGAAATCGTGTAGTCGACTAGGTGGGTTTTCGTCCATGAAATCGAGTACCACAAGGATTTTTGTCCTCTGGCTATAAAATCTAGGCTCTTTGAGAAGCCAGGGTTTGAAGAAACTTTCGCCATAAAATGTTTGCATGAGAATGCTCATTCTTTCCCCAAACGCCTTTTTTTATATTATTTCCCGTACTTTTAAATTTCCTACAAAAGTCACTTATAAATTAATTAGATATGAGTTGTTCGAAAATTAACTTTATTTCAACAATTTTTTTTAATATTTTAATTATTCCCTTACTTTTAGTTTTTTTAAACTTCCCAGTTAGCCCACGGGAACAAAATAAGCTAAGGGCCTTCATTAACACTTAGGTGGCCGAAGGGGACATTACATAAAAATTTGCTCTCTTTAGTGTAGGCCATTTGGTGATAAGATATGGCTATGATTTGTTGATTTTTCTTTAAAATGCTTGACTTGGCATTAAAAATCTGAAGTTGCTGATTTAAGAAGCAAGACCAAGTTTTCATGTGGTGGTGCCACCTCAAAGAACTTTCATGTGACAATGGCACTCAAAATATGGCATTCAAAATGTGTGAAATTTTGCTATTCTAATTAGCTTTTACTTTAATCTTGTTTTTAGACTATCTTTACCACCTTTGAATTGTATTTTCTTTGTGACTCTGCCACCAAAAAGTGTGTAATTGATCAAATTTGATCTTTCTTTAGGGTGACACAGATTACTAACATGTTTTCCATATGCTGTATGCAGTTTCGTGTTCACTTTGCCACTTTCACCTTTCACTAATCATCTTGCCACTTTTCTTGTTGCATTTTCAAGTTCAACTTGCCTTCTTTACCTGTCGTGGTTTGGCTGGTTTAGCCACTTAAAATGTGTTAATTTTATGATCAGATTTAATGTTCAGAAATTAATTCAAAAACAGACACAAGAACACAACAGATACCCTGAGATAACCCTCCTCTTGAGGGAGAA
Source organism: Sequoia sempervirens (assembly GCA_007258455.2). Taxonomy (NCBI): domain Eukaryota; kingdom Viridiplantae; phylum Streptophyta; class Pinopsida; order Cupressales; family Cupressaceae; genus Sequoia; species Sequoia sempervirens. Next base: position 51,879,193 of record VDFB02193867.1, on the reverse strand, counting down.
AAACCCAGCAACAATATATCACTTATATATTGAATCAACAATAGAGTCTCCTTTACAATAGGGGCCGATATGAAGGCCTATAACATGCACCACAATCTGATGCTATCACAGATCCAATATACTGCAATCTACAGATGAAATCTCAACCTCTAACACAGTCGATCTGCCTTGATGAATAACTCGCCAAGTAGTAATGCAAGAACAATAATGAAAATCGATGAATGGAGAGAACATCAATCAAACATATATACTAGAGGAGAGGGAAGTCGTGCCTCTTCAAATCCAAGAGTCGGCCCAATATGAAAGGACGTGTTTCCACTATGTACAAGGTCGGCCTCCATAGAAGATCGCGCCTCTTCATTAATATAACAAATATTAAATGTCAACAAAAGATGTGTCTCTTCAATCATCTCAAGTCGGCCAAGAGCAGGATAACGAATATAATAAATACAATTCAAATAGCTGTTAGGCTACATTTGAATTGTCTCCAATCGCGCGGACCTGGAAGAAGCAGCCCGACGCTGCTAATAACATCAACAAAATGTGTGTTTTTTATGACTTCTGTTTATGACCTTCAAGTGATGGCAGAATTGCATAAGATTGTTGACATGTTTATGATTGTCCTAGGTGCTAATTTGAGGTGGCAAAGCCACTAACTTTGTGTGTGTATATAACTTGTGATTCTTCCTCCTTAATGATTGGCGCTTTTCATTGAAATCATTGCCATATTGGTCACAGTTTTATAACACACTTGCCACTTTTAGGAACCAAGTGGAACTCTTATGACTTATTGCCATCCCAACTGCTATTCCTAACTGGCTATGCCACGGTAAAGTGGTGCCGTAATCACTGATTTTATGTCTTCCTTCTTGGGCAAAGTTTTGGATGAGGCTTGCCTGCCCTTTCCTTGTGGCATCGCCATTCAAATTGTGTGCCAATACTAAGGCTTGTCTCTGCTTTACCTTATGCTGATGTATCACTTGAATGCAGTAATAGAGGAATTTGCTTAGCCATCTTCCTATCTTTGATAATTTTAGGCCCAAGTCTTTGCCATTTCCTTCTCTCTCTTCTCATTACCTGAGCCTCCATTAGTCATAAATTTCTTCATCTTTCACTTGGCATAGTGCAATCTCAAACAATTTGCAAGAGGTTAACAAAGGTTCAATCTCAAACCTTTGACCAAGGTCTTTAATCTTTCAAGATCTGCTTGTAGGCTGAGCAACTCACTCTTCTCCCTTTTCAAGTATTTTAATATGTGTGTATCTGCTGCATTAACCCATAGAGTTGCTTCTGTTGTCTTCTTATCTTTAGTTGGACCGCTATTATCTCTGCTTCATTTTTCTGCTTGTTTGCTAAAATATACTGTGGAGTTATTCAAGCTCCTTCTGCTATGTCTTGAATTCTGCTGCTTTGTTTCCAATAAGACACTTATGTCTTCATCCTTGGTGGTTACTTTCTGAGGGTTGTCCTTAAATCTCTGGCTTTTAGCATGGGATGTGCTTTACAACTGCTATCATGATTGTTTTTCAGGCAGGAGTTATGAACAGGAAAATTGCTGTTGCTTGGCAAAAAAATGGTCCTTTTTCTTTTACTATCTATCCTTATTTGTTTCTAATGACTTTCAGGTCACTACATATCAAATCATCACAATCTTGTGCAATTTTATCTTATAGACCTTGGGCATGTACAATCAGACATCTCAGGTCCACATATTAGTGTTGAAGCTAATCCATGGTCAGCTGGATGGACAGATGATGGACTAGTGTGGAAGAGTTGGAACCCATTAATCATGGTGCTCAAGTCAAATAGTGAGTAGTCAGTCTGCTCTGCTCAACAAACTACAGAAGCGTGCCTCTTGCTCTTGAGTGACAAATTAGAATTAAGTGTCAACCTTGGGCATCACTTTTTTGGTTGATACTTCGGCTAAGCAAATCAACTCTTTTCAACTCTTTGCCTGCCTCCCACAATCTACAACCAAGTTGAGGAGCAATGTTGATTGAATGGAGGGATGAAAGTAAAGGTATATTCTCATCCCTTTACTCCTCTCCACTATTTTCCTACTCACTTTAACTGTGCTCTTGGCCAGTACTGCCCTTTTCCACACTACAAAGACCACACATATCCTCAAGTCATCTATCTACTCTCCCTGCACAATTACTCACTACTTTAAAGTAATTGATAAGATCCACACAAATAATAATGGAAATAATATAATGAATAAGTCAGATTTCACACAACATTAGATTTTTGTTGGCCAAGATGTCATAATATCCAATACATGCAGAAATAGAGTAAACCTTTGAGGTTGGGTAACACTATACAATAGTCTTTATGGAAGAAGCTACTCCCCCCATATCTCCAAGAGAACCCAAATATAGTATCATACTCCACATCTCTCCTTACAATGATAATCTCCTCCTTTATAAAGACCTCCTCTTAATAATACAATGGAGGTGTAATCCTAATGAAACTACTCATCACCTGATATAATTAATTACACAAGTTATTCACATGACCCAATATAACTAACTTAAGGGATGTGTGGCACATGTCGGCATCTCCATCCACCTAAATACATTATAATATTATATCCCTTCCTTGACAGGTTTCATCCATGAAACATGAGAAGAAGCCAAATAGTATGACTGTTGCAAGTTATTACAAATATGATACCATGACTAGTCATCCAATCATCCATAGTTGATCCTTGTAGTGGTTTTTGCTTGACACTACCTAGATCCCATCCTTGAGCCATATTTTGCTGCACCCATTTGATTCCATTCCTTATTATGGTAAGTCCTCCTTTGCTTCCATGAATAGCCATTACTTCTATGATACCATTGATTGTTGTAGTTGTTCCTTTGATTCTTATAGGTCCACAGTGATTGGCTTGTTGATTCCCTGTACTATCATGTTTACATTATGGTTTCCTCCATAATTCTTGTAGTCATAACATTGTACAATACTCTTAATGGAAGAAGCCACTCCCCACTATATCTCCAAGAGATCCCAAATACAATATTATACTCCACACCTCTCATTACAATGTTAATCACCTCTTTTATATAGACCTCCTCCTAACAATACAATGGAGGGGTAATTCTAATGAAGGCATACTCTTCACTTGATATAGTTAATTACTCAAGTTGTGCAAATGACCCAATATAACTAACTTTAAGGGATGTGTGCCACATTATAATATCATATTCCTAGGTACATAACAATAACCATGGCCTTATCTTGTGTATGTTCCAATTCTTGTTCTGCCTTCTTTTTAACTAATTGGGGCTCAAGCATAATTTTTGTATGAAGAGTTTTCATCATCTCTAATTGTTATAGGGATGGTCTTAGGTTTTATCCCTCTACATGCTGGCTAATTTTATTGTGGTTGTCACTCTAAGGAAGTCCAGGTCAGCTATTTCCATGTGCTCAACATGTCACTCTAATTGATTCCACCGTGATAGGTTGTTTAGGTGGTGTACTCATGGGAAATAGATGCAAATTTCCTATTACCAATTGAGTTGTGTTGGAAGTTGTGTTTGCCAAAGAAAATATGTTGGTGGATGACACAACTATGTATACAGAACAAAATAAGTCCATGGGCAGTAAGAAAACAAAAGAATTAGACAAAGGAGATACACCACCCAGCTTAGTGATTACAATATATTGATAGGTATTATAATTTGGAGATTTTTAAACATGATGGGTTGTCCCTTGAGGAGAAAGGCTTCTCAAAGGGTACTTGTGTGTTGCTGGTATGGAAGTGCTAGTAACTATGGTGGTTGCAATATTGTAGACATAGGCATGCGATGTATCTCATTTGAACTTTGCTTACTTGTTTGAACTCGTCTTCACTAGAACTCTCCTTCCAATGAAAAATATTACTCATCACCATACAATATATCAACTACCACCTATTTCTTTGGTGATATTCCACTCTTGGACTTAACTGATGGAGGGCATTTGATGACAACTTTTTGACTAGTTAAGACTTTCTTGTAAGTGAGGATTTGTTCATTGGAAGTTTCTTTGTTTTCCTTGGTCTTTATAGTGCCAATCCTAGGTGTTTCCATATGAATATTGTTAACTTAATCTTATCCTAGTTGAGATCTGGGCTAAACTTCCATGCCAAGCTGGCCTTTAGCACATAGGCTGCATGTAGATTAAACTCCCACTTATATGGTCACTCCTTGGTACTTAAACATTGCCTTTTGTGTGTAAACATGAGAATCGGAGCATAAATAAGAATTAAAAACCATATAAAACTTACTATAATAATTCCATGCAAACCTTTGTAGAGTGGAAAAGGATATGCTCTTGATTTGATACTTTATGTTCGTAGCTTGTTCGGTTAACATCTAGTTGCTCAAATTGGGATTATGATTCTTGAAAAATGAGGGATTTGATCTCAATTTATAGGATTTTGAGGAGATAGGTGAATGACTAGGATTTATCCCAATAAAGGTGGAGTGGATGAGGAAAGGTGGCAGCTATTATTAGATAATTAGCTCCTTTATTGATTTAATGGAATTATTTATTTAATTTGATCAAAGAGTTAATTGATTTAATTTTGATTTGTTAATTGATTTTTTCCTTTTGAAGATTTGTTAACTATTTGATCAACGAGTTAAATGAGTTGATTTATCATGTTTATTTTTTAATTATTTTTATTGAGTTATTTGTTGATAATGGATTACTTTAAAAATTTGTAAGAAAATGACTTATTTAAATTAATTAAATAATAAAGATTATTTAATCAATTTAGTTTTGATAAAGTGGGTTAATTAATGTAAGATGAATTATTTTAATGAATGGATTTTGTTAGGTATTGAGATGGAGGTGACAATGTGGAAATGAGTGGATGCGAAATTTTAGTGTCTACATTTTGCCCCTCTTTGAAATGATGCTGCGACTACAAAAAGCAATGCTATTTCAAAGAAAATAGATATAAGCACTTGACAATAGCCTTGTGCATCAAAGTTTAAGGATCGATTGATTTGATAATATTGTTGATGTGGGGACAATATATCATGAGAACAACGTGGGTTGATTGGGATTGGATTTGAAGGATGCTTTAATGCTTAGAGAGGCTTTAGATTTAGGATTGGATGGATGATGGGATGACCCCTTGAGAGGACAAGTGGATTTGAAGAACACGGGTGTGCTCTTGAAGTGGACAAAATTAAAATTAGTAAAGGAATGAATTGAGTGGGGATGATGGACTTATTAGATGAGGTTGCTTTATCATGGCTTATGATGTTAGAAATGGAAATGAAGTAGCATGAGATCCTCTTGGAGTATTTGAGCATAGATAGATGTTGATAATCTACAAAGAGATTTCAATGTGTTTGAGCAACATTTTTGAGTTTGCATAGATTTTATGCATCATGATATAATGGATCATGATGACGATGTGCCATATGTGTGGAGGATTGATTTGAAAAAATAAATTAAACGATAAAAGAAAAAAAAGACATACACAAATGCATGAAAAGAAACAAAAAAGAAATACACACAAATGCATGAAAAACAACAATAAATAAAAAAGCAGAGACAAGACTCATGCACCAACAATTAGAATCTCAAGATGCAACATAGTATAAAGCATAGTAGCAAAAATCCTTTGGGGAAAAAATTGGCAAACCAAAAGTATAAGATTTTTTGAAAAAATCGGGAAAAAATAGGGATTTAAAAAAAAACATAAAAAATTGTAGAACAAGAAATAAAAACTTTTTTTTTTGAAATTGAAAGGCATTTCCATACTATAGAGATATAGAGAGAAAATAAAATAAAGAGTTTAACTAATGAATTGTAGAAAATAGATTTTTGTAGTTTATATTCATATTGTTGATTACATTGCATTGCACATCTTTCAAACTCAAAGCATTACTTCACATTGCATAACTAATAACTAGATGTTGATAGATGACAAAATTTCAATTACAATATAGTTTTTTACAAAGTCAACCTAAGCAGTTATGCAATTACTTCACATTGCATAACTAATAACTATGATCAGTTGCCAATTGCATTTGCTTGTCATGGCATTCCATGAGACCACATTTCTTTGAGGCATTTTTTCAAACAGTTCACCGCCTTGTCTATGCTACCACATTTTACATACATGTCTACCAAAGCATTTTATCAAACAGTTCACTGCCTTGCTGCTATGGCTAAAAGCCTAAAACAGGTGCTTTCAAACAAGCTATGGATGCTTGTTAAAGATCCATCAAAGCATAATAGCAAGCAATAGCATAGACAAGGCAGTGGACTGTTTGAAAAAATACCTCAAAGAAATGTGGTCTCATGGTGATGGAATGCTATGACAAGCTATAGACAAGGCAGTGAACTGTTTGAAAAATGCTTCAAATAAATGTGGTCTCATGGTGATGGAATGCCATGACAATCCGTAGCAATTTGCTTGTCATGGCATTCGTCATGGCATTCCATCACCCATGAGACCACATTTCTTTGAGGCATGTTTTCAAACAGTTCATTGCTTTGTCTATGCTACCACATTTTTCATACACGTCTACCAAAGCATTTTATCAAACAGTTCACTGCCTTGCTGCTATGGCTAAAAGCCTAAAACAAGTGCTTTTGAACAAGCTATGGATGCTTGAATTTTTTTATCAAAGCATAATAGTAAGCAATAGCATAGACAAAGTTGAACTGTTTGAAAAACTCAAAGAAATGGTCTCATGGTGATGGAATGCCATGACAATCCATAGAAATTTGCTTGTCATGGCATTCCATCACCATGAAACCACATTTCTTTGAGGCATTTTTCAAACAGTTCACTACCTTGTCTATGCTACCACATTTTCATACTTGTCTACCAAAACATTTTATCAAACAATTCAACGCCCTGCTGGCTAAAAGCCTAAAACAAGTTCTTTCAAAGAAGCTATGGATGCTTGGAAAAAATATATCAAAGGATAATAGTAAGCAATAACATAGACAAGGCAGTGAATTGTTGAAAAAATGCCTCAAAGAAATGTGGTCTCATGGTGATGGAATGCCATGACAATGCATAGCAATTTGCTTGTCATGGCATTCCATCACCATGAGACCATGTATCTTTGAGGCATTTTTTCAAACAGTTCGTTGCCTTGTCTATGCTACCACATTTTTCATACATGTCTACCAAAGCATTTTATCAAATAGTTCACTGCCTTGTTGCTATGGCTAAAAGCCTAAAATAGGTGCTTTCGAACAAGCTATGGATTCTTGGAAAATATCTATCAAAGCATAATAGTAAACAATATCATAGACAAGGCAGTGAACTATTTGAAAAAATGCCTTAAAGAAATGTGGTCTCATGGTGGAATGCCATGACAAGCCATAGACAAGGCAGTGAACTGTTTGAAAAAATGCCTCAAAGAAATGTGGTCTTGTGGTGATGGAATGCCATGACAATCCATAGCGATTTGCTTGTTTGGCATTCGTCATGGCATTCCATCACCATGAGACCACATTTCTTTGAGGCACTTTTTCAAACAGTTCGCCTTGTCTATGCTACCACATTTTTTTTTCATACATGTCTACCAAAGCATTTTATCAAACAGTTCATTGCCTTGCTGCTATGGCCAAAAGCCTAAAACAGGTGCTTTTGAACAAGCTATGAATGCTTGGAAATTATCTATCAAAGAATAATAGTAAGCAATAGCATAGACAAGGCAGTGAACTGTTTGAAAAATTGCTTGTCTGGCATTTGTCATGGCATTCCATCACCATAAGACCAAATTTCTTTGAGGCATTTTTTCAAACAGTTCACTGCCTTGTCTATGCTACCACATTTTTCATACACCAAAGCATTTTATCAAACAGTTCACTGCCTTGCTGCTATGGCTAAAAGCCTAAAACAGGTGCTTTCAAACAAGCTACGGATGCTTGGAAAAAATCTATCAAAGCATAATAGTAAGCAACAAGCTATGGTCTCATGGTTTTTTTTTTGCGCGAAAATCGACGTGATTTTATTTGCGTTTTTTTGCAAGTTTTAAACACATTTTTTTGGCAATTTTGCAGTTTGATATGGGAAAAATCGTTGACCAAAAAATCAGGGAAAAAATCGTCCAACCTGCTGATTTTTTAAAAATCACGATTAATCGGAATTTTTTGCAGATTTATGCTTCTATGGTAAAAAGAACTATGCAGTCCTTGAGGAAATGTGCTGTGGGAACTAAACCAAACATTTTGTGCATTGTTTTTTGAACTTTTTACTATAAATGCAAAGCAAAACAAGAAGACACATACACACACACAAACAAGCATGCATAAAAGATAAAGACAAACATAACTCTACGCTTGATCAAGTTGAAAGCCAACAATTGATTGACTTGATGATGATGATGATGATAATGTTGTTGACACGTGGGAATGATATATCCTGGGAACAATGTGAGGATTGGGAATAATATATATCTTGATGATGATTGGTTGCTTTAACAAGGTTTGAATTTTTATTGAGACCTAGGATGAAGCTTATGGATTTTTTTTTTTTTTTTTTGGATATTCACTAGGCTGCATGGCTAGGCTTAGAAAGATTGTTCAACAATGTTGCTTGTGTGGTGTGTGGATGATTAGGAGCTTGAGCTTAGTGGATTGGATGCATAGATAGGATTTGGAGGCAATTGGTCTTGTGGATTGGATGCTAGGTAGGGGATCCCAATCTTTAAGGTTTGGTTTGAAATGTAGGATTGTTGATTCTTGTGTTTGGCTTAGATGTAGTATGTGGTATGCTTAAGATTGGCCAATGTTCATATTGCTAAGGAGAAAATCCATTCTTGCACCAAGGATAAAGGTGTTGGGTGGATAGAAGGATGGAATTATCAATGGCAATAATGGATGGAAGGATCAGATTGGAGATGGAAAGGGGGGGGGGGATGTAGAATGTAATTTCCAAAGGCTATGCCACATAGAAACTTCCTTTCCTGCTTTCTTTCTATTCTTGGAATAATTCTTATCCATTCTTTGAGAATAGAAAGAAGATAAATGTAATAGTTGGTGTTTCCCGCTTTTTCTACTTTCTTAGGTGTTAGATGTTATCTTATTTCTAGATTTAGAAATAAAGCTTGCTTGCTGAGCAAGCCCTAGATTGTGAAAGCAAGGAGATTTTAGGGTTCCCTACTCCTCTGCTTGTCTATAAATAAGAGCCTTTGCTCATTAGTTTCTTTAACCATGCTAGTGATAACAAAACGCTGAGCCTATTGTGCCTTCTATTTGTTATTCAAGTGTTGTTCATTTGTTTTGTGATAGAAAATTGTTGAGTCTCTTTTAGCCAACAAGGAGTTATTGTGATTGCTGTTTCTATTGTGTAAGAGCAAGATTGCAAGCCTTTTTAGCTGCAATTTCTTGTTCCAGGCATGTTAGAAGTGAGTTTTGTTCCAGAAATTTGAGTAATAAAATCATGAGCCTCCTTTGCCTTGATATAACATCTTAGATTTCCGTTATTTATGTTCTACTTTTATGATCTTGATTTCAACTTCAATTGAAGTGTGTAGGTGTTTGTTGAGAGAGAGTTTATTGAAGTATTTTGTCAGAAATCAACCTTGTTCATTTCTAGTTTCTCTTGCTCTGCTTATTACTTGAGAAGTTAGAAACGTCTTTAGTTTAAGTTAGTCGTAGTTGAAGTTCTTAAAACAAAAAATCTCAGCTGCAGCGTTTGTGTTTAATAAACCTTGTGCTCTAAGCTGATCAAAAAGATAGGCAACTTAGTTCTTAGTTTACTTTCTTTCAACACCATCAGCAAGAGGGAGCTTCCCCTCCTAATTTGAAGAGCAGTTTATCTGTGCATAGCTGTCCATTTCAAGTACACATTCCAGAGGTGCGAATTTAAACGCCAACAAGGCGTTTGTAGTTCAGTGTTCGCCAGCTTCTGATGGCACGGAGAAATACTGAGTTTGGAGGGAGTGATGAATATTTTTGTGGTTAAGTTAATTATTTAACTTATTGGTTTATTATAAAGTCAAATTGACTTTATAAAAAGAAATGCAACTTAAATATTTTATAAAGTGATAATTAAATCACTTAAGTGAAAAAGTATGCCCAAGTCATTTAAATGACTATTGATTTTGACTTAAATACATTTTAATGTATTTTAAATGGAAAAAGTCGGGTTTTTCTTGGAAGTCGTGCTTTTTGGAGATATAAGGAAAAAGATGCAAGTCGACCTCACCTTTTGATCATTTGACATTGCATCTTTGTATCTTCTCTATGGTTGTTGTCTAAGGACAAGTATTTCAGGAATTTCTTCATTGGAGAGCGATAATTCTTCATTGATCTATGATTGTGAGACTGTGAAATACCAGTTGAATGGTTGCTATTGAGGGAGCTTCATATAGGAGTTCATCTGTGCTACATCTGAGTTATTCTGTTCAATAGATTTCAGTTTACAATAAGGAAGAGGGCTTCTTTCATTTGGACGCCATCTTCATCAATATTCATGCTTTTAATAAAGAATCTTCAACATCTTTTAGAGGCCGTACTTTGCATTGGGAGGGGTGCTTCATCTGGAAGGGCCGTGTGAAGGAGAAGGAAGAAACGCCTTCCTTTTGGGCCATTTCTTGAGTCCATTGTGGGCGCCTATACTTCTTAGTAGCATTTCTCCAATTTCTATGTGGGAGAAAGTAGATCCAGAGCTAGGGCGTTGCTATTTCTTAGTTTCAGCATATCTCGCCTGGCATGTAGAGATCCACTTTATTTAATTATTCTGAAGGTTTCCAGGTATGTTGATTGTATGCAATTGCTTTGTATGAATTGCCAAATCAATAATAGTATTGCAGTTGTTCTTGAATTTCTCATATTTTAGTTTCACTTCCATTTTTATGCTTGGTGCACTTCTATACTTGTTGCTCAAAATTCATCAATACAACAAAAACACAAAAACAGATAGTTTTAGTCCAGATCTTGAGTTGGAGCCAGTTGGGCTCTTCAGAGTCGTATTAGAGCTATAACCCTGCCAGCCTAGAGGGTTAATTATACATATGCGGCCTCATCAGGGTAGATATAACAGGTATTACTCACGAAGGAGACCTGGTATTCAGAAAAATCCATTTGAGGAGTTTCCATTTATAATCAGTTCGAAGATATACCATTTGAAAACATGGGTGACAGAGATGAGGTTGAACAACCTCGAAACCGTGCTGAGAATGAGGACAGAGAAGCTAGAGATATACTGAGAGGGCTTGTTGCTGGACAGGAATAGGTGGTGAATGTACTTCAGCAACTTAGTACCGCCGTACAACATTTGACTGTTCATAGAAGGCTGAATCAGGATCATGAACATGAAGGTAGTGTACATGGAACCCCATGGAGAACAATTACTCCAACACACACCTATGATAGACCTACTCACCCTACGTTCGAGAGAAATGAACCCAAAGAGGGAAACGAGGAGGAAGGTGACGTGGCATTTACTGATAATGTGATGACATTACATGATGAGTGGGAGGCACTACTGCAAAGAGTTAAGGATCACTTTAACTTTGACAGATTTATGAGCCAGAAGAGAGAGCATGGTAGGAACAAGACAGACAGGAGGCCTAGAAATAGGAACCATGATCTAAGACATGCAACAAACTCACGTTGACCAACTTTGATGGCAATGGCAGAGTCATAGCTCGAGCTTGGGTGAGTAAACTAGATACCTTCTTAACATTATGTCCAATGGCAGAAGAGGATGCCATAAGGTTCGCAGCTCTACACTTGGATGGCGTAGCCCATGATTGGTGGCACCATTGCATGGTGACATTACAGCATGACCAGATCACTGCTTACTAGGAGTTCACAGATAGGTTGGTTGAGAGATTTGACAAACGTGATCCAGAGTTATACTTAAGTGATCTTGCTCAGTTGAAGCAGATTGGTAGTTTAGAGTCTTATATTGGAGAGTTTCAAAAGCTCTCGGTCATGGTAACAGGAATATTAGAGAGGAGATTGGTTATACTATTCATAGAGGGACTATTTGAGCCTATGAAAGGTTGGATCAAGGAATTCAATGCACCTACCTTGCAAGAGGCTATGAGGAAATCTCGTAGCATGGAACTTACCACTCCTCGTGGTAAGTTCGAATCCAAACCGTCTTCGTCCTACAATAACAGTAAATTTGATCCAAGGAAAACAAAAACCAAGACCAAAAGAAAAAGTTTGCAGCTCCTTTGGATAGAGAGACAATCAATGATTTACGTAGGAGAAAGCTTTGTTTCTATTGCAAGGGTTCGTATGACCTTAACCATGACTGTCCCCTCAAGCCTAAAGGTCAAAATAGGCAATTGGAGTGGTTTTATGAGGGAGATAATATGACTGCTACAGCAGACCAGCAAGCTGATCAAGAGACTTCAAAGGCTAATAACTCAGAAAATGAAGAGGAAAACGAAGGAGAAACAAAACTAGAGGAAGCTCACATGTCTAGTATGCAAAAGGAAGGCTCCTTCACGTTACGTGGACTCTTGGCTGGTCAAAGAGTCATTTCCTTGCTTGACACAGGTGCATAACATAATTTCATAGATGCATGATTAGTGGAAAAACGAGGAATTCAAATTCAGCAGTATGAAGGAATTAGAGTGAAAGTTGCTGATGGGTACACTCTCAATTGTGAGAGAATGATTCCGGATCTGCCTATGAAACTCAATAACTATGAGTTTAAAGCAGATTTCTATGTGGTTAACATGGGTGGCACAAATGTAGTTATTGGCATGAAGTGGCTTCATGCAATTGGTGAGTTCACACTCAACCTTAGAGAGATGGAGATGAAGTTCAAGGTTGATGGAACAAACCACGTACTCAAGGCCATCAAGGACAACAACTTGAAGCTTATTACTCTTAGGAGAATGGAGAGGTTGATTAGACGTGACATGGTAGAGTGGGTAGTAGATTGTAAATTAATGCCTACGTATGAGGAGCAGCATAAAACACCCTACCATCCTGATGTTCAGAAGCTTAGAGTTAAGCATGCAAAAATGTTCAGTGACATTCCACATGGTACACCTCCTGATAGAGGCATAGAGCACATTGTTGAGTTGGAGGAGGGCACCAAGCCGTCATGATTACTCCTTATCGGCACCCAAAGCGGTTGAAGGATGAAATTGAGAAAACAATTAAGGAACTTTTAGCTATGGGACACATAAGGCCGAGTAAATCTCCTTTCGCTTCATCAGTTGTTTTGGTGAAGAAGAAAGATGGTACACTCAGAATGTGCATTGACTACCGTGTACTGAACAAAAGAACAATAAAGAACAGGTATCCCATCCCCCGCATTGATGAGTTGATAGATGAGCTTCATGGAGCTTGTTATTTCTCCAAAATTGACTTGAGGATAGGATACCATCAGATTAGGGTCAGAGAGCAAGATGTAGAGAGGACTGCATTTAGATGTCATTGTGGACATTTTGAGTTTTTGGTTATGCCCTTTGGCTTAACCAACGCACCAACTACTTTCCAGTCCACCATGAACAGGGTCTTCCATCCTCAGTTGAGGAAATTTGTCCTTGTTTTCTTTGATGACATATTGGTATACAACAGATCTTGGGAGGAGCACTTGGTTCACCTGCATATTGTGTTGGGTATACTTGACAGGGAGTCCTTGTACGCCAAGGAGTCCAAGTGTGTACTAGGCATGGCCGAACTTTTGTATTTGGGTCACATCATCAACGCAGAGGGAGTTCACATGGATCCTGACAAGGTTCGTGCCATCATTGATTGGCCTACTCCTGAGACCTTGACTCAACTCAGGGGATTTGTGGGATTATGTGCCTTCTACTGTTGGTTTGTTAGTGGGTTCTCACGGCATGCTGCACCACTTACGAATTTAACAAAGAAGGGAGCATTTGTTTGGACACCTCAAGCACAAGAGTGTTTCGAGAAGTTCAAACATTTGATGACGACATGCCCTGTTTTAGCATTGCCAGACTTCACCAAATCTTTTGAGCTTCATTGTGATACTAGTGGAGAAGGTATTGGTGCAGTGATTATGCAGGACCGTCATCCGATAGCTTTTGAGAGTAGGAAGCTAAGGGGTCCTGAGAGGAGCTTTATTATTTAGGACAAGGAAATGTTGGCTATCATGCATGCTATGGCCAAATTCAGGTAGTACCTAGTTGGCAGCAAGTTTTGTGTCAAGACTGATCATAACAACTTGAAGCATTTCCCTGGACAACGAGACTTGAATGAGAGACAACAGAAGTGGGTTAGCAAACTTCAGTCATATGATTTTGACATATCCTATGTCAAAGGGACACATAACGTAGTTGCTCACGCCTTATCTTGCCGTCCACATTTGAGCTCCATGGTAGTGATTTTAGAGGATTGGAGTCACATGATCGTAGCAGAGTATGCTAAGAATCCGTGGGCTTCTGGCATTATTGATGGGACCATACAGGACAGCAGGTACTCTCTTGTGAATGATCTTATCATTTACAAAGGGAGAATATTCTGAGTCCCAGGTTCAAAGATGAGGGACAAGGTGTTGAGGACCTTCCACGATTCATCCATGGCTGGTCATCCCGGGTACTTTAAGACCTACAGGTAGGTACGGGAGAGATTCACTTGGAAGGGTCTCAAGTCAGATGTTCTTCAGTATGTCAGGGAGTGCTCTGTTTGTCAGCAAAACAAGAAAGAGCATACATACCCTACAGGGTTGCTTCAACCTCTTCCTATTCCTGAGAGGAAGTGGGAATCCTTGTCTATGGATTTCATTACGGGCTTGCTGAAAGCTCAAGGGAGAGATAGCATTTATGTGGCAGTAGATTGATTGACAAAGTATGCACATTTCTTTTCGATCACTACTACCTAATTAGCTCATAGGTGGTGGATTTGTTCTTTCAAGAGGTATTCAGGTTGCATGGGTTACTTCAGAGTATTGTTAGCGATAGAGATAGTAGATTCATGGGTAACTTCTAGCAGGAGTTATTCCGGCTATGCGGGATAGAGCTTACTTCGAGCACTAGCTACCACCCACAGACAGATGGATAGATTGAGATTGTCAACAAATGGGTGGAGGGATACCTAGGGAATTACATTTCTGGGCAGTAGAAGGCTTGGGTGAAGTGGTTGCATCTTTGTGAGTATTGCTACAATTCCACTCACCATATGAGTATACAGATGACACCTTTTAGAGCATTGTATGGCTATGATGCTCCTAGTTTCCTTGATTTATTGCTGAGTACCTAGTGTTGGGGACCTGTTACAGGAGAACCAGGACATCATGAGAGCACTTCGTGAGAACATTTAGAAGGCTCAAAATCAGCAAAAGCAGTATGCTGATCAAAGGAGAGTTGAGTGATCATTTGAGATCGATGACATGGTGTATCTGATGCTTCAACCTTATAGGCAGTCCACCCTTTAGAAGAAGGGCGTAGAGAAATTCAAGCCATGCTACTATGGACCGTTCAAGATTGTCAGGCGTGTTGGTGAGGTGGCTTATGAGTTAGATTTACTGGTGGACAGTAAGGTTCACAATGTGTACCATGTGTCCCGCCTCAAGAAAGCGTTGGGACAACATGTGATTCCTTCTTCAGACTTACCGCCCTTGGATGATGAGGGGAAGTTGATATTAGTACTTGAGGCTATTCTAGATTCCATAGAGCGTCATCTTCGTAGGCGGGTTATCAGGGAATATTTGGTTAAGTGGAGAGATCTATCGGTAGAGGATGCTACTTGGGAGGGTGACAGTATTCTACAACATCCAGCTTTGAGTTTGCTTGAGGACAAGCAAATTCGGGGAGGGCAGACTGTAATGTCCCCACTCTAGTCAGTTTTAGGAGCAGTTGAGTTAGCCTATTTCTTGGACCCTCATGGGCTGATAGAATCTGGTTAGGGGGTCAGTGGCTGTTTTGGTGGGTATTGTTATTCCCACTCCTTCACTTCAGTATTGGATTCAGTACAAGCGTTTGTAGTTCAGTGTTCGCTAGCTTCTGATGGCACGGAGAAAAACTGAGTTTGGAGGGAGTTATGAATTTTTTTGTGGTTAAGTTAATTATTTAACTTATTGGTTTATTATAAAGTCAAATTGACTTTATAAAAAGAAACACCACAACACCACTTAAATATTTAATAAAGTGATAATTAAATCACTTAAGTGAAAAAGTATGCCCAAGTCATTTAAATGACTATTGATTTTGACTTAAATACATTTTAATGTATTTTAAATGGCAAAAGTCGGGTTTTTCTTGGAAGTCATGCTTTTTGTAGATATAAGGAAAAAGATGCAAGTCGACCTCACCTTTTGATCATTTGACATTGCATCTTTGTATCTTCTCTGTGGTTTTTGTTTGAGGAGAAGGGTTTCAGGAATTTCTTCATTGGAGAGCGATAATTCTTCATTGATCTGTGATTGTGAGACTGTGAAATACCAGTTGAATGGTTGCTATTGAGGGAGCTTCATACAGGAGTTCATCTGTGCTACATTTGAGTTATTCTGTTTAGTAGATTTTAGTTTACAATAAGGAAGAGGGCTTCTTTTATCTGGACGCCATCTTCATCATTATTCATGCTTTTAATAAAGAATCTTCAACATCTTTTAGAGGCCCTACTTTGCATTGGGAGGCATGCTTCATCTGGAAGGGGCGTGTGAAGGAGAAGGCAGAAACGCCTCCCTTTTGTGCCATTTCTTGAGTCCATTGTGGGCGCTTATACTTCTCAGCAGCATTTCTCTAGTTTCTGCATGGGAGAAAGCGAATCCAGAGCTAGGGCATTACTATTTCTCAGTTTCAACATATCTCGCTTGGCATGTACAAATCCACTTTATTTAATTATTCTGGAGGTTTCCGGGTATGTTGATTGTATGCAATTGTTTTGTATGAATTGCAAATCAATAATAGTATTGCAGTTGTTCTTGAATTTCTTGTATTTTAGTTTCATTTCCATTTTTATGCTTGGCACAGTTCTATACTTGTTGCTCAAAATTCATCAAAAACAACAAAAACACAAAAACAGACAGTGTTAGTCCAGATCTTGAGTTGGAGCCAGCTGGGCTCTTCACAAACAACCCTCCCCAATCTATAACATTCCAATTACCCATTTCCTTTGAGACTCATTTAGCTAGACAAGCCACCTTATTCCACTCTCCATGGATATGTATAAATGATATTAATCAATATTTATGGCCATAAGAAGAATTTGCCTAGCCACTTGAGCTAATCTCCATGAGGAGTCTTGCAAATTCCTTTTAGTCAACGAGGAAACCAAAATCATGGAATCCATCTCATATATAAACTTTAAATATTATGAAATTTTATTATTATTATTTATATATATATATATTTTAAATTTAAAAATATTTATATCATAAGTTGTATGATTTGTTTTTTAATATTTTAGATTTTATTATATATATATATATACATAGAGAGAGAGAGAGAGAGAGAGAGAGAGAGAGAGAGAGAGTTTTTGGCATCTCCAAGTACCCATCTCCTGTTTAAAAAAAATCCCATACTGGTATGAGTACCTGTCTCTTGGCAACTATGTCACAAGGGCTTATTATATGTTCTTAAATGTTTTGCATATGGTTCTGGTAGTTTACCCTAAACCAATTGATTCACCAACCCCAGTAACGGATCGAGATGTGGAGCCATTTCCAACAATTATTTTCTTCGAAGTTAGCCTTTGAAAACTATTGTATTGCATTTTTCCATTTGTGTTTCAAACAGAAGAAGAGGGATAGTTTTATATTTTGCAATCTGGGACAACAAATCAAGAGCAATATTGTATTAATAAGGAAATTTTAAAATCTACTTGGTTAGAGATTTTGTTTCTCGATAACTGACTGCCAAGCCTGGTTGATTCTTCCTCTTATTCCAATACTTGATCTGGAATGGCTTCAAAATCTATAAAGGAATCATCATAGGATTCAACAAGTATTAACACCTAAGCAGATCCTTGTCAGTCATGTTGGAGCTCTTGGAAAGATTCTATCTAGACATATTGGAGAACTAGACCAAGATAATGTAAGAAATGATGAATTTTCTAGAATATACTTCTGCAAAATCAATCACACACTGTCACATGATAACTCAACAATGATTCCAACTAGCATTTTGTTTACACCTACACAACTGGGCTTGTTCTCTTCAATTTCTACGGCTTTCAAAGACATTGATGATTCTCCTATCCTACTATCTATAAAGGATCCTTACCACCCTAACCATGAGGTATCACGCACTCCTTAGATGGTCAGCCACATGATCCACAGAGAAGATATTATTTTGGAGACAACTATCCAATAGGTTCCACTTGTAACTCCCTCTCTCCAATTTTCAATCCATTTTTCTTACTTTGTTTAATTAAACCTTATGCAATCAATGATGAACTCCATATTGTTCATTCCCTTAATGGCTAGTGGGCCATGATCATCAACAAGCTTCTCCACAACTCCAAGGTGGATGCTTCACAATGTTAGCGCTGGCATCTCTTCCTGTAACTTTAATGCCTACCTTGGATTCTGTTGGTGTAACAACTAGCACCTCTGGAGTAAGAGTTGGTACGGACAGCTATGCACACTACGCAATGAGTGCTCTTCAAATTAGGAGGGGAAGCTCCCTCGTTGTGCTTGACAAAAGTACTTGCAAAGGGAAATAAACTAAACTATATCCTGTCTTTTTGCTTCAGCTGTAGAGGTACAAGGCTTTCTCGAAAACTATATACGTTGCAGCTGAGTATTTTCTAGTTTCGCAGACTACTAACTACAACTAGGCTTAATTACTTAAAATCTATCCAATTTCCTCAAGAAAACAGAGCATGAGGAAACGGAGCAAGGTTTGACTATCTGACGATAAACAAGTATAGATTCTCAACTTGAAGGCAAGGTGGCACATCTATCAGCTCAATCTAAACAAGTTTATTGGTAACAACATATATGACTAAGTACGGATTCTCAACTTGAAGGCAAGGTGGCACATCTATCAGCTCAATCCGAATAAGTTTATTGTTCACAACAACACACGATAACCAAGTGCAGATTCTCTTGAAGGCAAGGTGGCACAACTATCATCATCTCAACTGACAAGTTTATTGAACACAAAACAGATTTGATCTAACTAAGGAAAGAATTCACCATTATAATTGCATGAAACCCTATGTGGCATAACAATTCATTATAACAGCAAAAAGGCATGAACAGATACAAAAAGAGCAATATTGAGGGCAAGGTAGGCACAACATATATTTCTCTCTCGTGCAAAAGTTATGTACAAATGAGCAAAGCTCTTATTTATAGACATCGAAAGGTGTAGGGAACCCTAAAATCACCTTGAGTCAACTACAGTCTTGCAATGCATGCAAGATTTATTGTTAAGCCCTAATAAAGCAAACTATATAGTTAACTGGAAAACTACCATTAGTTAACCGAAACATCTAATCTAAAAATGGACAATTGTGCAAGCATGCACGTCCTTATTGAAAGCAAGTTAATTGGAACACTACCATCAGTTAACGAAAACCCTAAATGAAACTCCAAGTGAATAAAACTGATTTCAGAATAGATATGCATGTGATGAAACAACGAGTTAACTTGAAAGGGTAACGCCAAGTTAACACCTGTGTATAAAGTCTATTATGAGAGGTAGGAACTGAAGTCTACTGATCGTGATCTCGAGCAACCAATCCCTCAACGAGATTGTTAACTGAATCACTGTCTGGAGCTCTAATACTCTATCGAAGAATGCTATGCCTGCACAGCATGTCTTCACCAGTCGTGATCTGGGACTGAAGTTCGCCCCTACTCCTGGTTGCCTCATTGAACAATGCTGACAAGACTGTAAGCTGATTAATCTTATAGCCAATGATCTCCCCACTGAAAATAGCATGAATGAGTGCCTGGAGCTCTAACTGAACATCAGTAAGCTCAACATAGGCACCACCCTCAATCTGATATCGACACGGTAAGCGAGATACTAAAGTCCTCACAAACCGGAGTGCACTAGTAACGTGCTCTCTACTCTCATCCAATTCTGATGCCATAGTCTCCTCTATCTTTGCCTTGAAAACCAATTGTGTTTTCCAAGAGTAGATAGCTTCTCTATCCTCTGCATCTGTGACTGATTCATATGCCATACTCAGGTGAGCAATCATAATCTCATCCCGGGGTCTGTTAATTGCCATTTCTTGCTCTTCATCCTGGAGACGAAGACGGAGCTCTTGTGCATTGTACCGTAACTGATATAACTCTGTGAGCATAGAACGGCCTCTGGCAACGAACTCTTCCCACTCATCCAAACGCTTGCCATATGCAACTAAATGATTAAGTTGGCCTTGTTCTGCTGGAGGCTCAAGCATCGGTGGGAGTGTGGTAATGGCATCTGGCCTGTGAACAAGACTAGAAATGTATTGACGAAGTTGTTTGATTTCAGCCTTGAGGGCTGCCTTATCTTCTCCGTCCTTCAGTATTCTATCCCTGGCACTGTCTGTAGCAACCTGTAGTAGATCAACCTGAGTCTGGCGTGTGCTACGACCAAGGTTGAATGTGATAACCTCGAAGTCCTGAGATTCCAACTCAGCCAAACTCTTCCCCTGTGGAGGTATAGCAGTCTCGACTACGATCTCCATGTCAGTATTCCTTTCCACGTGGACCATGTTCTTGATCCTTTTGTCTGGCGCATCCTGATAAATCTCATCAAAATTAGAATGATTAAGAACATAGGATGGCTGCCTCCTCTTCCTTCCCAACTAAGACTCAATCCAAGATTGATCTCGGCTAATGCTACTGGAAGGGTCTGTACTAGCAACAGGAGGTTGTGACGAAAGTGAATGTGTAGAGGAATGACTGCGAGATGGGGAGTCTAAATCCAATTCAATGTGAATCGGGACTAGTGACTTCTCTGGAATTGGTGTAGGAACTTGAGGCTGCACCTTAGGCACTGGCAGACTCTGAACTGACCTCTGCACTGGCTTTGTGATAGGCTGTCTATCAGGCTCTGTGTGTGTATTAATAGCAAGCCCCTTTCCCTTTGAATTGTTTGGCGCTTGACCTTTCTTAGGAGGGTTACTCCTTTTCTTCTGTTTGGGTTTTGACGAGGAAGGTAGTGAAGGATTCACCACTACTGGCGGCTCTGCTCTGGGCACACTTACCCTCCTGGTCTTCTTGCTGTCGAGGTAAAGTATACTATTTTGAATAACTCTACTTGACCTCTCTTTCACTGTTGCGTACTCCTTGGCGTACCAATCAATTGCTGGCAATGTTTGTGTGTCGACCTGTTCTCTGAAAAACTGAGGAAGAACTTCTCCCTCATCATCTGATA
The DNA here is from genome assembly GCA_007258455.2 of Sequoia sempervirens. Taxonomy (NCBI): domain Eukaryota; kingdom Viridiplantae; phylum Streptophyta; class Pinopsida; order Cupressales; family Cupressaceae; genus Sequoia; species Sequoia sempervirens. The sequence continues at coordinate 51,857,963 of VDFB02193867.1, read as the reverse complement.
AACCTCCCACATCTTTTGATAAGAAAACATAAATCTGTGAGAGAGAGAAATGGCCGTAGCTGTGTCTGCAAACCTTGAAGTCATCTGCGCAGTTTGCCCAGTAATCCTCCATAGAAGACTCATGAAATGTGCTTCCAGCAAGGCGAGTTGTATAATGACCTGAAAGATCATAGGCACATGCCTCAACAAGATACTTGAGATGATATCTCTCAAGCTCCTTTCCTGCAACTTTGGCATGAACTGCCGTCTTGCACCAATACATTCCGAATTGAACAGGAAAATTGATAGATGGTCTGTGCCTGCGGCGTAAAAGACGATGAACATCATGCATCCGTCTCAGGAACTCCATACAGATTGTCTTATCCGAGGGATAACGTGGAAGCATAGCTGGATTTCCTATAAATCCGTATACTCGGATGTAGGTATATGTCGGGAACTGAATAAACCAATCTGCCCAACTATCCATCGCTGCCCTAGCAACTGCCGAGATACGAAAGTGCAACTCCCGGTCTAAATTTCTCACTGTATAAGTCAGGAAAGCCTCATGAACATGCTTGAAATGACGTTCAGCCTTAGTGAACTCAAGCTGATAATAATACTGATAGACTTTCTGAACACTGAGAATGCCCACGGTGTTTAGTCCTCGGAACTGACCCTGAAAAGCGATCAAGTACACGAGATACGAACACATGTGAAACTCATGAGCAACTAGGAAACCAGTGATCTGCTTGTGGATAATATCGCTGATGAAGGATGCCCAGTCATAATGTTCCTGCCCAGATATGATGTGACCAATAATGTAATACATCCAAGGTTGAAAAACATTTGCATGTGGCTGACCTGAGACACGATTCAGGAGTGTAATTAGAATCGCGTACTCATCCTTGTACTCACCACGACCCACATTGTTTGGCAATCTGTTCTTTGCTTGCTTTAACCATCTTTTTGCCATCTTGTTCTGACACTTGTCCACATCAGCGTTGAATGCCTTCTCACACTGCTCCATGGAAATAACTAGACTGTTCGAGTGTTGAGGTATACCAAAACTTCTTTCCATGTCCAAAGGCTTGAGACTGCAAATAACTCGTCCATCTACTGACACTATCTCATGAGTAGTAGAGTTGTAATGCTTAATACAAGATATCACGAACTCAATACAATGAACGGAGATAGGAATGGAAGCGGCCTCCAATAACCCGGACTGCTGAATGTTCTGAGTAATCAAACTTCTGATCTTGACTGGATCTAAGACTGCTTCTGGCAGCACTTTGTGAAGATCCCTCTCAACTGTCCCGAGGAAGTCGTGAGTAAGGACTGATTTGGTCCTATATTCAAGCTGAGTGTATTGCATTATGAAAAACTCGCCTGTTGACTGTGAACTTGACTATGTTCTGATAAGATTTCTGGAGAGCTAAAAATAGCCTTTCGAAGAGTTATTTTCGGCGAAAATCTGAGATATGGGTTTTGTCTAGAAGAAGATTCTAAGACAACCCAGAATATCAAAAATGCGAAAATCTAACCTCTACTCGATCATGCAAAGAGTTTTCAGTTGAGAAAATTAGTAACTCGAGAACGAATGTTCTTGAAGTTAAAAATTCTTGAAAAATCAAACGCACAATTTTAATTCGAGGAAGTTACATAGAAACGATCCAGATGTTTATACTTATCAAATTTGCCAATTTCAGGAACATGCAAATTGAAATCTGAGAGAAAACTGAGAATCAAGGAGGAAAAAGACGTTTTTTGTATGCTCTTCTTCAATGAAAATCGCCCTTGAATCCTTCAAATTGCTGATAAATATGAACTTAAAACCTGCAAAAAGATATGTTAGATAAAATCGCCTTTGATTGTTGATGAAGAATTCGCCTTTGCTCTGCAAGAATTCGCCTTTGCTTTGCTAAAATTCGCCTTTGCTTTGCTTAAAAAAAAACGAATTTTCCTTGAAGTTGTGCCTTTGTTCTTGATGAAATTCGAATTTTACTTTGAAGATATGAACTTCTCTTAAGAAAAACGAATTTCTCTTTAGCTTTGTGAATAATAAATGAAGATGGCGCCATGTTTAAATAAGAAGAAATTCGCATCATCTTGTGAACTGCAAGATTTAAAACCCTGATTGAAATAGAAGTCTTTCAATTGGTCCCCCTTCAGTTGAACTGCCATTGACTCGAAGTTCGAAAATAAATAATAATAAAATATTCATTATCATGCAATTTGCAAAAGGCGCCATTTTTAGAAATTCGCCATTTAATGCCAAAATATGCAAAATAAATATTAAATATTTTAAACTTCAGTTGACAAACCGAATGAAGCTTTATGATTCACCGACAAACTTCACTGATTCCGAAAAGTCATCATTTGAGCTCATAGGCGTCCATTTGCTCAAGTTATTACACTTTTTATTAACTTCCTACTTTGTAGCTGACTACAAAGTTACAACTGGCCATCTTCGACACTGATTTCTGAGTGACCGAGTGATGCTGAGACCGAATTGGTGAATTGAATGCGAAGCTTGCTGAGCAAAGAAGAAATGTCTGCTGGAAGTCATCACTGCAAAATCCATCATTTAACACCCTGAAAAATTAGGCGCCCTTGATTAAATTCATTTATAGGTACCAGACTTTAACCATTTCTTCAAACTGCCATTTGATACTTCAAACGGCTGCTGACGAGGAACGGTGAACCCTGCTGACACGAAACCAAGCTCACTGCATGCCTGGAGACATTCTGCATCCACCGACTGTACGCAAGGCATCTGAAAAGTACACTAAAGGCCTCAAAAGTAAAAGCACCCCTGGGCTACAGTTGCACTGACACCATTTTGACCAAAGTTGAACTTTCATCCAAGTACCCTACTTCGTCCTCCGATATCTGGAGCTGGGATGACCCAATTCGAACACTGTTTGTCTCGATGCGTAGCCAGAAGGACATACGAGAGACGTCTCTAGAGGTAACGAAGCAAGAAAACTGCTTCTAAGATTTCAAATAGAAGGGCGCCTTTCCCAAGATGGAATAAACGATCAGACTTGGCGATTTTCTGAGTTGTCTTCACTTTTCAACATTTCGCCAAAGACCTCGCATGTACGAGCGTTTGCCAAATCCTGAAGGCTGACGGTTGGGCTCGTTGAATAGTTGGTGTAATCACGCTCAACTCTCGTGAAGACTTTGAACGTGAACAACCTCATCTGACAGGCCTGAAGGATAGGCGCCTCTGGCATATAGAAATACAATGAAATTGATATGCCAGTCCGCCCGTGAAATTACGTGCTTGGTTGAATCTCTGCCACAATCTCTTAGAATGTCGGATTAACAGGCAACTTGGTGCGTTGCGAAACTGGACTAGAGTAGTACTGATGTCAGGAAGACCTTGTCAGCAAACTGGACCATCTTAAGGGTCATTTTGACAAGCGCCCCTGAGCTATAGTTGCACTGGAAATGCAACGAAGAAGCTCAAAGATGTGAAATCTCCATTATAAGCTCATCTTCAGATGTTGGCTACCGGAGCTCTGGGACTTGGATGACTGCGTTTGATAGCTCGTCGGATAAGCAAACTAGTCATGAAGAGATTGACTGCATCAGCCACCAGAAGTACCAAGATCCACCCCCCCTTTAAGAAGGGCGCCCTCAAGCTACAGGCGCGCTTTTGCTGAAAAAGGACAAGTTTCTACAATGTGAAACTTTGGAAATTTCAACTTCTGTCGCTAGTTGCCGGAGTTACGGGTCTCGGAAAGCTTCGCTGGATAGCTCATCGGATAGGCAGACCAATACTGAAAAGATTGACTGTATTTATGAGCATTTTCAACAAGATCTTGACCTTCAAAAAGAAGGGCGCCCCTGGGCTACAGGTGCGCTTTCTTGCTTTCCTTTGAGAAATCTTCAAAAATAGACTATTGAAAACATCATTATAGCCACTGAAATGACCATGTGCAATGTGAAATGCTGTCGTGAGACGCTCCTCCATTGTGAAATGCTCCATTCTGAGCCTCTGATTCAGGTTCTGATCAATGAAATGGTGCCTTTGACTGACAAACTACTAACAAAACTCCATGCTTGATATTGCCCAAAAACTGTACTTGACATCATTTTAGCAAGATTTAGACTCTTTTAAACAAAATGCCTTGATGAAGCAAAAATTTTGGTTTTGGGTACAACAGATTCTATTCTTAAGCAAAGAAAACATTGACTTTGTGATTGAGTTTAACAGTATGGATCCATCCTCATGCTACAGCACTATCTTCTCAATATTGAATTTACTGTTTAATTTCCCCCTTTCTCTAAGAAAAGCAAGATAATTCTGTAGATTTATGGTGGTGGAAAGCTGTGCAGAATAATACATCTGAAATTTTGTTCAGTGCAAATTACAGCGTGTATCCTGGTTTAGACAATTTTACTTATCGGTTTTTCTCATTAATAGAAAATATGTGTTTAATAAGCAGATACATTATTTTATAAGTATTATTTATAGTGAAAACACCCATTGTGCATACTACAGGTGTATTTGCAGAGAGGGATTTTCAAGAGGATGAGTTGGTATTGCAAGATCGCATGTTGGTTGGGGCACAACACTTTTCTAACAAGGTATTTGCTATTTCTTGAAGGCTTCTTTCTGATTCCCAAGTATACCAGATTGACATACTGAAGGTCACAGGCATTTTTTTCCATAACACTCAGTTGTTTTCCATGTTCTTATATGACTACAGAAAAGAGCCATCATGATTTCATGTTCTTCTATCAGATTCATATTTTAATCTTATTTAGTTTTGATCTATTGTTCTTTGCAGGGCAATTCTTTTGTTTGCAGCTTTTGTTTTTGTTATATTGGCTCAATAGAACTTCAAATCGGAAGACAATTATTCTTACGGTGAGGCTTAATTCAATTGGGAGCTAAGTTCTGTGAGTCTGAGATGAAAAGGTCTTTAAATTATTCCCACATGGAACTTGTGGCCAGGTCTGTAAATATGGAGAATGGAGATGGGTTACATCATCATCATAGCCATCAATTACCTGACAACAAATCAAAGATGAGATCACATATTCCTAAAGAAGTAGTGGAACATCTTCTTAATGGGAAGCTTTCCTTGCCGTTTTCAGAACATTTCCCATTGCCTGCCATTACAAAATGCATTGGTGGATGTTCTGACGAAAGCTATTGCAGGTTTGCTTCATGTCTTGACAGTCTCTGACCTTAATGATACTGATATCACCATGCCCGTGTTTCTATATGCAAGTGCTTGCTACTGATTTTTCCATATCCTAATGCAGTGTCCATGCATTCCTGCTTCCTTCTCTTTGTTATAAATGATTGAAATATAAAACAGGTTTCCATTTCTAGAAAAGTGATTTATGTCTATTTGTTCTAAATGCTTGCACCTTTTTTACTATCTTGAACAATTATAATTGATCTTCTATCATTTATTCTAAATTTGAAAAAACATGCTTGTCTGCCCATGTACTTGTTTTGCACCTGAAGTGTACTCGAAGATTAGAATGTTTACTGTAATTCTACCTTGCATTGTATGAAGATTATTAATATTTTAAATATACATATGAATTATAAACTGATTTTTCTACAGTTATTAGTGATTGGGTATCTAAAAGACTAAGCAACCAGTTTGTAACTAGACATGTGCTAGTTGATTTGTTGTCTTTACCTATAGAGGGGAGTGTGTATTTTGGTTAAGAAACTTTTCCCTATTATGTAGCTGAGCTATTTCATAGATGCATTCATATTTGGTAAAACTCAAAACTCACACCAAAAAAAAATCAGAAAAAACGTGATTCGGTGGATATTTTCAGTGGAAATTGAAGTGTCTCCATTCTCTCTAGAATCTGCACCATCAGAAATAGCTCGACGTCCTAATTCCAATGCAACTCGAACGGAGCAAAAAGGAGTCCGTTTGTGCAAGTTATGGCCAGTCAAACCTTGGGTCAAACTGGGATCAGGGGCGTCCAGGAAGCGGAAAAAATGATGTCATCAAAAGTTGTCAAAGATGGCATCATCGTGAAGAGCTCATTGCTAGCTTTCCAACGCAACTCGTTTCGTCGAAATCTGACATCATATGCTCAAGATACAGCTGGTCAAAGTTTCTGTTGACTTGAAGGTACAGTGATGACGTCAGCAATCCGTACGTACAGTCATCGGCACAGTCAGCACACAATCCTCTCGGCCAATCATCGGATGACACGTGGCAACCTGTCGACGAATAAAAATCCCATGTGGCAACACAGGTGGCAGTCCAATCATGGTTGAGGTGGCGTCGTGTTTCGGCATCGAATGAGTTGTTGACATGTGGCAGGTCCTGGGAGCGCTGTTACATCCCGATATTATAGCTACTATTGTATAGGGCAATTGATTGTAATGTTTGAATCTTGATGATGAATAAACCATGGTTGATCTCGTTATTAAATGAATGAGTCCTGTTTAAATGATGGTTTCATTTGATTGTTACTTCTAAATGATTTAGTCTTGATTAAATGTTGCATACAATTATGGAATAATAGTATTCTAACTTGTGAGATGTTTTTACCTTGTTATGAGCATATGACTGCTGGTGTCATGTCATGATGTGCAGGTACGAAGACTGTTCCTCCGGACAGAGGAGAGACATCATTCGGGGAGGAACTTGGTTGGGTAAACAGTAACGATTACCAAATTGAGCATACACACACGTCAATATAGGTTCTGAGACACCAAGTCAGATAAGTTGGTCTTGATAAGTCATCCATAGGCTTTAGGAGTCTAGTTTACTTCTTTGTGCTTGAGAGTGATGATTGTTTGTTTATCAGACTTACAGTATTATGCTCATAACGTGAATGGACATAAGCGAATAGGTTAAGTGGGTGTGTATATACATGTATATAGTATACTGAGGTATATACGAGTATATATGTGTATATATATACACACACTACCTGTTATCTATGGATAAATAATATTACTATAATATTTGCCTTGGAATTTATATATATATATATATATATATTGAAAGTACGTGGACCGACTCGCAAAATATATATTCGGCAATAAATATGTATATGTATATATATTTATATTTGTTAAATATAAATATATTTATATATAAGTAATTATATATTAAAAATTATATATAATATTATTATAGTTATATTAAAATATATATGTATATTAAATACTTGGGTATTTAAATATTTATATGTTTAATATTTAAAAGAACTATAATAATATTTATATAATAAAATATATATAATGAAATTATATTTTATTTTAACTTCTTAATTTATGGAAATTAACTTATTACTTAAGTTTAATAGTATTTTAAAATCTCTTAAGTGAAAATTAAAGATTATATTTTACTAGGAGTAAATAAATATAAAAATATATTACCAGGAGTAATTTGGGGAAATTAAATATTACCTTGTGTAATTGGGAAAACGATTTTTACTTTGCATAGTTAAAATCATTATTATTATGAACTAAGTAAATAATTGAATAAATCAACTATGGTAAAATCGAACCCTTAGTATTGAAAATGATTTTTGAAGCCTTAAATCATTTCTTTTAAAATGAAGGAAAATAATTTCAATTTCAAAGAATAAGTATTATAAATGGAAGAATGAAATTCGCATTTTATATTTTAAGTGTTAAAAGGAAGCCGTATGAAAGATTTAACATCTCAAAATACATTTGAAAAAGTAGCAAACTTATTTAGGGAAATATTGAAAAATTCGAACTTTATATAAAAAAAAAAAAAAACGAATGGAAAAAGAAAATGAACTATCCCGTGAAATGGCGGAAGTTCCTGCGTAGCTGGAAGTGAAGGAAGACATTTTCAAAGCTCTAAACCAGGAAAATAACAGCGAACTTCTGAGTTGTATCGATTTGAAGCTTGACCTAGAACGCAGCAATAATATCATGAAAAATTTATATGCCTGGCAGCAAAACGTGGCTGTAGGTGGCGTTTTTATTGCAAAGTTGAAGTATTCTTCGAATTGCTGGCTCCAAAGAGGTCGAATCACCTTCATTTTTGGTGACTTAGGGTTTAAAAATCCGCCAGGTATCATTTTGACTATTTCTAGGCTCTTTGTTGTCAATTCACATGCCTCCTTTAGTGGATTTCGTTGCATTTCGGGCCTATAAATGGACGCCCAGCCATTCAATATTTGATCACTGGAGTAATCCGAGTTTAGTATTTTCATCAGACTCTCATATCCATTTCATTATTTTGTTTCTATTTCTGTTTTTCTGAGTAGAAGAATACAGTGAATTTTACCAGCAATTACCTTTAACTGTGAAAATCCCAAAGATTAAGCTGAGAGTTCCTGTTTTCTGAGCATTATATCTCCTGTGAGTATTTACATTTCCTGTGACATTTGAGAAGTCTGTTGAGCGTAAAATCATTCAAAACTGAGGGCTTTATTGGAAAAAGGACTGGAACAACGGATAAGAGAGGAAGCTTACAACCAGGCATGAAATCTTTACTATTTATGATTTTTAATCTGATTAAAATGTTTTCTATTTGCTGTGTGTGCAAGTCTGGAAAGTAAAATTTTTGGATGCATTTTCAAAGGGTATGTTTATAAGTTATGCTTAAAGTTAAAAGTGAATTTAAGTAAGGGGTTTCATGTGAAAGAATTTAAGGGAAGTGTTTATTTATTATGAATAAAAGGGAAATCATGTGAAATAGATAGGAGAGGATTTATAAAGCATTTTGAATGGTTATTGCATGTTGTGTGTGATCTCTGTATACGGAGAATACGTAGACATACTTATTATCTACTAGGATCGAAATGATGGTAGAATCAAGTGAAGTCTTTTAGCTTATGTTATTAGGATAACTGAGACAAGTTAAGTACTCCTAGGATAAATAATTCCTAGTTAGGAGGATTGTTACAAGACACTTGAAATACTGTTTTCATTTCTAGTAGGTTCGTATGATTGTAGGATGTCTGGGATGACAGTTTCACCCGTTGAAGGACAAACCTATGCGTAGAGTAAGGAAGCCTTAAGTCAAATCAGCCCTGAGTAGTGTTTATGATAGATGACCTTCATTCGAAGTACTGAATGAGAATACTTTGGCCAAAGTAGTGAAAGGTACGACATCCACCTAGATGTGAGATAGTTGAGACTACACTGTCAGTTCATTGTGATCCGAGTACTAGATCGAGATTGTGAAATAGCAAGGTTCTAGTTGAGTAGGACACAACACTATGCTCAGTTGGTAATCGTTAAAGGATACCCTACCAATCTCTTCTTCGAAGGGAGGGCCGTTCATTGCAAAATGATTGTGCGGGGGACCGCATTATAAGTCCGTGGTTGGCGGAAAAGCGCCCGAGTGATGTTTCTCCTTCACAGCAAGCGGCCGATGTACCAAGATTTGAAAGGAAGGACTTCTGGACCTTCTTACTTCTATTTGTGCAAAAGCTTACAAGCTATGTATGTAATTGTATTACTTTTAAACGCTGATTTGTATTTGCAAAGGAAATGGAATTCGTGTGGAAACATATTGTAACTTGTACGTATTTATCAATAAAGAAAGGAAAATTTTTATTGTAATATCTTTGGTATATGTTACTTTTACATGTTTTAAGTGAGAATTGGAAAGTTTTTAATTTACGCAGAATTGGGTCGTTACAAGCGCCACGTGTCCCTCTTCCTTCCATTAGCAGTTGTCGAGTCGGATAAAACATATTGGTGGGGCTCGAACTTGAGACCCCGAGTTCGCCGAATTAGCCGACGGCCGTTGCGCCACACACATGCACGTTACCTATAATAGGGGAACGGTTTGTTTTGTTATAAAGTAGGCAGGATTTTAGTTGAAAAATGGATGACAGCGGGGTTCTACCTCCTAACCGCCCGCCTCCAAATCCGCTGAGCCACCAACATGCCAATGATTCGGCTTGAATTGTGTGTGGCATTGGTTTTTAATAACCCCTTTCGGACCAAAATTCCTAACTATCTAACTAAATAGTTATTTAGTTAGATATTAAATTGACTTTAAAATAAATAAAACAAACCCCAACAATAAAAGCCCGGAAATGAAAAAAAATTAAGGGCTCCAAATTATTTTAAAAGATTATTGTGGGGGATTTGAGATTTTTATTTGTAAATAAGGAAGATATTTGAAAATCTTACCTTATATGGGTGATATGTGGGATTTATAAAAATCAAGTAGTTATTACCCAACTTTGGTAAATTTGATGTATAAAAGGGGAGAGTGAGAGTGAGTTTTTTACTCATAATTTTCAAGTGTGAAACTCAGATTTTGCAAATTAGAGAAACAGGTGATAGGTGTTTTGAGAGAAGAGTTGTAAGGAGATTTTTGAGCCATTCTTGTACATCGGAGTTTGGTTATGTTGCTGAAGTGCTTGAAGGAATGGTCTTGGTGCTTAGTACTTGATTTTGGAGATTAATCGGATCGGTCGTACTCTATTGGAGCCGACTCGGAGACGTAGTCACGTTTGTGGCGAACTCCGTAATCAAACTTTGTTTGCATCTCTTTTTCTTTCTCTCACTTTCTTTCATTCTGTTGTTATCACCTTGTCATTTTAATTATTGTGATTATTTCTGTAAGTTAATTTTGATTTTATTAACTTGGAATAATCTGTAACAAACCGGACCAATTTTTTTTTGTTTTTAACAATGCAATTACAAATCAACACGCACCCGTTAAGGTTAGCATAACCCAAAACGATGCGGAAGTAACTCTAACCAGAATGTACACCAGGGTTCCGATTTGGGCAAGGTGTGAGCATTGGTCAGAGGATCTATGCAAATGCAAACTGAAGGGAACTCTAACCAAGAATGCGCCTATGTAGACGAGCATATGGTTAGAGGATCAATGCATGATGAACAAAATGTAACCCTAACCAAGGATGGCGCCGAGTGATGGCGAGCATATGGTCAGAGGGTCCCTAAACTACTCAACCGAAAGCAAATAGGCGGCAAGCCAGCCTCTTCCACTTATTTAGTGGGAATGTACAATAGATTAAATGCAAGATAAAGAAGAAGGGCTGATAGTACTACTAACAGCTTACAATATATCAGAAAGATCATTAAAATCAAGAGTTTTCTCAAGTCTTCATTACTGCAACTGTGTAGAATGTCTTCCAAAGACCGGATACAATTTTCAATGCTCAATCCCTACCCAAGGGACAATTTCCTTAATTCTGATTTATTAGACCTGCAACATAAAATGGTGAAATCTGCAAACAAACCCTCACTCAATTGCTCATATCTCACCCTAATCACACCCTATTGACATGAAATCAAGTGCAGATCAATCTATGAATGATGGCGCCCAAGATGAATGCCCAAAACCACACCAAACAACCCCACATTAATTTGCACAAACTCCAAGACCTCAGCAGAATGGTACGGCCCTCTTAAGGGGGCGATTTCACTAAATAAAATCAGATACAGCAGATAAAAATCTTCAATTTTGCAAGGTGGGTCGCCCCAAGTAGACAAGATGACATGATGAATACCCAGAACAATGTCTTTTTGAATTTTTGATTTATGAATGAAAATTGCCTATAGCTATGCAACATCAGCAACTCTGAAACATGACAAAATGCTTGAATAACATCACCAAAATGCAATAGAACTCAACTACAATGCAAAACAACCAATTACAAGCTAACCTCTCAACTAGTTGCTATCTTTCAAGCAAGAAGATGAGCCAATGCTAGGAGGTGTGCTTTCCTCGAAGCGAGTGCCTGAAGACAATTCAGCAGCATAACGGTGTAGTAGACAAAAGATCCCAAATGAAGAGCTGAGGTCTGATTAAATAGACAAGAGAAAATCATCTAGAAGCTTCAAGAAGGCGCCCAAAACCCTAATTTCAAATTCACCTTTTCCCTCCAAAAGATGGCGCCCCATTTCACCTTTGAAATATTTCACTTTTTAAAATAAAGTTAAGTCCCTCAAAAAGGCGTCCCAATCCTTAGGCTCAATATTTGACATTTAAAATATAATTTATCTCTCCATGGCGCCTTGACCCTCAAAGTCCCCTTTTTAAAAACAACTTAAAGTTGTACTGCTAGGCAAGGGGGTATAATATCAAAATTATAATATTATAATAAAAATACTTATCTCTCCAAGAAATATGCGCCCAAGGCCAAGAACTGAAGTGCCAGCCGAATCAACCGAAGAAGATGACCAACTGAACTGAACCCAACCTGTCCACTGCCAAAAATAGAATTTACTAAAAATAGTAAATTCGTGAAGTTGCCCAGAATGCCAGACTGAACACACCACTGCGAAGCTCTCTGAAAACCCAGAAAGAATCCGCAATCAGAATTCCAAACCTCAAGCAACAACCTCCTCAAAACAAGGAAACCCTAATTTCACCATCCGCGTAGCCTACGGGTCTCCGGAATAGGCCAACGGTCAACAGAAAAGATCACATCAGAAAAGGGGACATTACATAATCATTGTAAAAGTTAAGCATTTCAATTCTGCAAATAGTCTAGATCCTATACAGATCAAGTTGGTATCAGAGCTCAGTTGACTATTATTGCAGTTATTGTTTTTGAATGCTAACAAGATCTAGGATTCAGAAGGGTGAAGGCAAGCTCGAAGACTTTAATCGGGAGATCGGAAAGTGTAGAATATTTCCAAAGATGTCTGTTTCTGGAATGGAGGTTCCTGATGAGATCAGTGAGCAAGAATTTCGATGAACATTCCTCGAGATGAAGGCTAAGGTGGACATTCTTTTTCAAGAGAGACAAGAGCGGAAAGAACGTGAAGGAGGTTTGTCAAAGCAAGAAGATCGCAAAGACAAGAAAGAGAAACATCATGGAGATGGTGACAAGCAACCAGATCCACCCTCTTCTTCTTCTCCTCCCTCTTCTCCTTCTTCTCCATCTTCTCCTCATTCTACTTCTTTTAATCCTTTCAAGAGTGGGAATAAGCCTAAAATTAAGTTGGATGTAAAATTTGATTTACCAAAATATTGTGGTGAACTTAATGCTGAAAAATTGGATGATTGGATTCAGCAAGTTGAAGTCTACTGTAGAGTCTAGAACCTATTAGATGATGTTGATAGGATCCAATTAGCTACTCTTCGGTTAGGAGGTACAGCTTTAACATGGTGGGAGAGTAAGACTAAGGCAGAAATTTCACAACATGGTAGAGTTAGTTTAACTTGGGCAGAGTTTGTTAATGCTCTTAAGAAGCAGTTTTATCCCCTAGGACATATGCAACAGTTAATGATGGACTGACAAATGTTTAGGCAAGGGAAAGGTCAAACTGTCCAAGAGTATAGAGATTGGGTCTATGTTAGTTGATCTTCATCCAGTTCATCCTACAGAAGGTAAAGAGGGAGAAACAGGGGAGCCTACAGGACAGGGTTGCACAAGTATCCTAGTAGGCAACATGGAGGTTATGCTTGGGGACTCTTTTGATAGTCCTAAGAGCGGTCTTACCTCTCTGCATGAGGATAGCGAATCATCATCCATTGAGACCACTTTTTGGAGTGATGATGAGGAGTTTGTGATGGGAACTAATGCAACCTTAGTTCCGGACCAGCAAGAAGACACTTCGGAAGTATTTTTTGATGAGAGTCAAGCTCTCCATTGGTAGCCCACTACTTCAACTAATGAATTTACCTTTGTCCCTAAGCATGATTTGGAGAACCAACTTAAGGTTGGTGAAGATAAGATTGCTGCAGCGCTGTACCATTTTGATCATTCCCATAAGTTGGTGGGAAATTACCTATGGAAGGTCCAACTTGAGGGGAGACATAGTGGTGTTGAAGAGGCTTCATCTATTTCTGATTTGCAAGCGTTTAAGACAGCCATGGAGTGTATGAAAAATAATTATTTAGCCCTTCTTTCCGATAGAGATCACCTACTTGATTTGGGTGTCATATATTCAGATGCATTGAGGAGGAAATAGGAAGAGGTTGATCAACTCACTATGGAGCTAGTGAAGATTTGGAAGACTCTCAAGTACTCCTCTTATGGCAGAAAATCAGATTGAGGAGTTGAGCGTGGAGTTGAGTTTGGCTCATGCTTCACCAAAGAAATCAGAAAATCAGTTTTCTATTGCAGCCTCTTTGGATGGGCAAGAATCTTGTGTTGTGCATGAGATTGAAGGACAAGGAAATGAGGAAAAAGAAGAGCTACATGATGAGGTTCAGGAAGGAAATGATTCATGCTCACATTGTGATGTTGATGGCAGCCATGTGCATGATTTAAAATCAATTTTAGTAAATGAACATGTTGCTGATTTGGAATCAGATTTAGATGAGGAAGAGTTACTCCTCATTAAGGGTCTCGAACTTCATGTTGTAGAGGCAGAAAATCCACACAATGATGCCACTTGCAGCCGTGTAGTCCGAGCTTTGGTAGAGAATATGCATGAATTGTAGCAGGCTACACCTCTTGGCTTATTCCTTGAGGATAAGTATTCAGCAGTGGAGGAGGTGGCACAAGTCTTAGGCCAATATGATAAGGTAGATAGATGGATCGAGTACCTCATTGGGATAACTTAGTCTGATGGGGCACTAGATGGGCATAAGTATGGAATCTCGGCATCAAGTTTCCACTTGGTTAGACGTGTGTTCGACAGGACGAGATTTGATGCCATGCAGTTGCTTACAGATAGAGGTTATGCTTTCATGCTTGCTAGGCAATTGTATGGTGCACTTGTGAGGGAAGAGGCGCAAATATCCACTTCCTTTGATGCTGAGAGGGATGAGGTATCTAGTAGTAGTAGTGGATTTACTACCATGGAGGATACCTATGACATGGCTACAGGAGTAGAGCAGGGTGAGATAGTTTCAGTTAGTCATGGGGAGCAGTCAGCCTGTGTTGAAGCAGTTTTTACACCCTATGCTTCGAGTTCTGAGGCTCCTGTTTTGGATAGTGTTGATTTTGGACTTCCTTCGGAATCCCTTGGTGCATTTCATAGTGATTTCATTGTGAGATTTGCACATTCCTTTGTATTCAACCCACTTCCAGATGAGTTGATGCTCTGTGTGACACATAAGAGTGGGGTGAATATGTGGTATGAGGTGCTCCCTTCTGCATGGGATGGAGCGATATCTGACAAAACCCCTTTACCGCTTCTCCAAGATGGATGTATTATTGGCACACGAGATAGAGAGGCAGGGTTTGATCAGATGGGATTTAGTGATGAGAGGGATCAACCCTCCACATTTGCATTGATTAGTGCAATTGGCTTTATGAGTTGGTGTTAGGAGCACTCTTCTTCCATCCTTGGCAGTTGGAGTATTGTGGGGACACCAACATTTGCAGAAGAGTTAGGAGATACTTTTCTAGCAGTTGTTTGGGTCCCTAACCCATAGGCCCAGTGATCAAATGCATCGATGGTGGCAGTTGCGACATAGAGTGACAGGGTTTGTCAGGGATGGAGGATACTTTTGTTTCTGGTTAGTGCAGAGAATTGATCTTAGTGCATTCCACCAAAACATTTGGGATCCTGACAGCTCGTTAGATTGTGACTTGGTTATTGTCTTTGATGGAGGCAGTAGTATTACTCCATCACGGGGCAATGATTCAGGTAGATGGAGTTGTAGCCTATCAGGGTTCGTTTGGGTCCCTGACATCGATTTGAATGCACTACTCCATCAGGACCATAGTGCATTGCTTCACTTTTTCTGACATGATATTGATTGTATTAGTGTTGGCGTAACAACTAATACCTCTAGAGTGCAAGTTGGTACAGACAACTATGCACACTACGCAATGAGTGCTCTTCAAATTAGGAGGGGAAGCTCCCTCGTTGTGCAGACAAAATGCTTGAAAGTAAACTAAATTATTTCCTATCTTTTTGTCTCAGCTATAAGAGGCACAAGGTTAAGAAAACCACAAATGTTGCAGCTAAGGATTTTCTAGTTTTGTAGATTAGTAACTACAACTAAAACTATAGCTTTAAATCGATCCAGTCTCCTCAAGTAAACAGAGCATGAGGAAATGGAGTAGGAATGTTCTTATACGATAAACCAGGTACAGATTCACAACGTGAGGTCAAGGTGGCTTAACTATTTGCTGGTCTGAACATGTTTACTATCACACACATCACACGATAAGCTTTAAGTACGGATTCTCAATGTGAAGGCAAGGTGGGCACAACTATTTGCTCAATCTGAATAGGCTTATTGAAAACAAAACACAAAGGATAGCCAACTAGGACAGTAAATTGCATAGACGAAACACGCGTACAATTTACGATCGAACTAACCACTATATCTAATTAAGATAAGCATTCAACATAATAACAGCATGAAACCCAAGTGGCATAACAATTTATCATTATAACAAATACTGGAGAACAAATACAGAATAAGCAATATTACAGGCAAGGTAGGCACAACATATATTACTCTCTCATGCAAAAGTTATGTACAAATGAGCAAAAGCTCTTATTTATAGACGTTGAAAGGTGTAGGGAACCCTAAAGTCACCTTGAGTCAACTACAGTCTTGCAATGCATGCAAGATTTATTGCTAAACCCTAATAAAGCGAACTATACAGTTAACTGGAAAGTTACCATCAGTTAACTGGAACATCTAATCTAAATGGACAATGTGCAAGCATGCACGTCCTTATTGAAAGCAAGTTAACTGGAACACTATCATCAGTTAACTGAAAACCCTAAACCTAACTCCTGTGAAGATATTTCCAAGGAAGAGATATGCATGTATGAAATCAGCAAGAGAACTCAAGACTGAAAGTTGAGTTAACTGCTGCTCTTTACTCTATCCTCAAAACTAACTGCAGGTCTCAAGTGGCAGATTACTCCAGGTCATCTCGGTCCAACACCTCGACCAGGAACTCATCGATCACTCTGTCCTCTGGCACTTTGACGCCGTCCATAATGATAACCTTCCTCTTCAAGTCTTTGTCACCATCTTTGATCGTTTGCATACATTCTTTAATATCCTCAGCCGTCTTCTTGAAACTAGCGGTAATCACTGAAATGTGATCCAACTTAGACGCCACAGGATCTCCTTCCAGATTATCATGAATCAGCTTCTCAAACTTGGCTTGTACTTTATCAAGTCTAACGTACGTTCCATCCTCAAGAAGATAATGACACGGGATTTGAATGACAAAGCCACTGATGAGTGCAAGAACTCTGACAACATTATCTCTGAGTGTATACAACCTGGTAGAGATCTTTTCGCAAGTCTCCATTCTGAAAAGGTGCTGTTCTTTCCAAGTGAAGACCTTCTCCCTATCTTCATCGATCTCCAGAGCATCATATGCAATAGACAACTGAGATATGAGAACTTGATCCTTGGCTATGCCCTTTGCAACCAAAATCTCGAGCTGCTGGATCCTTTGGCGAAGTCTATGCGCATCACTCCTCAACTGATATAAATCTGCAAGAAGATGACGACCTGTAACAACGAAGCTTTCAATCCAATTGCCTAGAAGCCTGCCGTGATTGACTAACTGATCCAACTTTTGTTGTTTTGCAGGTGTATTTTGTGGAAGAATAGGCGCTCTACTTGGATTTCCATGAACAAGATCAGAGATATATTGTTGAAGTTGATTGTTCTCAGCTTTAAGAAGTGCTTTATCTTCTCCGTCCTTTGTGATGCGTTCTTCAAGATTATTGGTGACAATCTTAAGAAGGCTCATGTTTGTTTCTTGAGTGGTCTTGCCAAGATTTGCTTTGGTGAAGGTGAAATCACCGACTTCAACCTCATCCAGGCTCTTACCCTCCGGAGGAGTAGCAACCTCTATGACAATCTCTGACTCTGGAGTCTTCTCGATGTGCACCTGCTTCTTGATTTTCTTGCTCGACCTCCTCTGATAAGGTTCACCGAACTCAGACAAATCAAGGTTATATGAAGGCTCTCGCCTCTGTCTTCCCAAAGATCTCTCGAGCCAACAAGACTGAACAATATTATTAGTTCGAGGAGAGACTGTCCCTGATGTATCAACCTATGGTGGGTTGGCTGTCTTTGATACTACTCGAATTGGCATCTTAGGCTCTGAGTCTATATCAATAGGATGCACATGTGGTGAACTAGGAGGTGAAAGACGTGGCTTAACCTGGATGACTGTCTCTACTGGAATCTCAGGCGCCCTCTCTACTTGCTTTTGCTTTCGTTTGCCAGTAGTCCTCCCCCTCGTGTTTCTGCTGAGTCTAACCCCTTCAGGTGGCTTCAGGATAACCTTGACCCGAGGCCTTGACCTCAAAGTAGAAGGCAATGAAGAAAAACCCATTGGCAGCTCTGTAACTGGAACTGACTTTCGCCTTCGTTTACTCTCCAAGAATTGCTTGCTGGTCTTGATAACTGCTTTAGGATAACCTTGACCCGAGGCCTTGACCTCAAAGTAGAAGGCAATGAAGAAAAACCCATTGGCAGCTCTGTAACTGGAACTGACTTTCGCCTTCGTTTACTCTCCAAGAATTGCTTGCTGGTCTTGATAACTGCTTTAGGATAACCTTGACCCGAGGCCTTGACCTCAAAGTAGAAGGCAATGAAGAAAAACCCATTGGCGGCTCTGTAACTGGAACTGACTTTCGCCTTCGTTTACTCTCCAAGAACTGCTTGCTGGTCTTGATAACTGATCTAGACACGTCCTCAATGGAAGTATTCTCCCTAGCATACCAATCTGGTGAGCGAAGTGGCTGCCGAACAACTTGATCTTTGACATATGAATTGAGCAGAACTTCTCCCTCATCATCTGATAGACCGTCAACATCCTCTAATAGGCAGTCAGGGAGCTGAGTAATAGTGAGTCTACAGTAGTGACAACAACGAACCTCGAATTCATCCTTGCAATTAGCCCAAAAGTCTTCAAGTGTTGGCTTATGTGCAATCCCTCGCGCCAACCTGGCTGCATATTGACCCAAAGGATCATAGGAACGCCTCTCAACATGGAATTTGAAATTGAATCTCTCAAGTTCGTTCGTCATATACTTGCCATCTGCGGCAGTTCTGCATGTGAAAATACCCAATCCGAAAGGAAAGGAAACTGCAAACTTATGGTGATTGCAAAGAAAAGAGTGAACGTGTTGAACTTGTCTGAGAAATTCCATGAAAAGGATCTTGTCTGACAGGTACCTTGGTAACATTAGAGGCTCTTTGACGTATCGATAGACTCGGATGTATATAAAAGTAGGGAATTGGATAAACCAATCCGCCCAAGTCTCTATTGTTGATTTTGCCTCTGCAGAAATCCGGATGTGCATTTCGTTGTCGAGATCCTTGACTGTCTTCATGAAAAAGTGATCATTCACTACCCTGAAATCCTGTTCAGCTTTAGAAAACTCCAACTGAGAATAGTACTCGTGAACACGTTGAACACCAAGAGTCCCGTTAGTCTTCAGGTGTCTATAACTGCCTTGAGATGGAACTAAGTAGACCAAGTGAGACACCATGTGAAACTCATGAAACTTGAGGAATCCAGTAATTTGCTAATGTAGGCAATCACTGATCAACATGGCCCAGTCAAAATGTTCTGTGCCATCAAGGATCCTAGAAATGATGTAAAACATCCATGGTCGGAAAATGTTTGCCTCTTCCTGACCTGTAACTTGATTGAGTAGAGTTATCAAAACAACAACCTCGTCCTTGAATTCACCACTACCAACCTTTTTAGGCATGTTAGTCTTCTGAATCTTCAACCATCTCTGAGCAACCTTTCTCTGTGAACGTTCTTGATCTTCATTCCATATCTTGTCACAAGTCTCAATAATCACAATGAAATTGTTTGAATGAGGAGGAATAGCAAAGCATTTCTCTATGTCCTTTGGCTTAAGACTACATATGACTCTCCCATCAACTAATCTGATTTGTCGTGTAGACGAGTCATAATGCTTGATGCAAGCAAGAACAAACTCGAGATCGAAAGCTGTGATGGGAATAGATCCTGCTGGCAGTAACCCAGAATGTTCAATATTCTTTAGTGTATTGCTGCTAATATTCTTTAAAGCATTCAGCTTGATCGCAGGATAGACATGAACTAAGTCTGTATCAGTGGTTTTCAGAAAGTCATGCATTAGGACCGATTTGGTCTTGTAATCTATAGGATTGAACTGCATTTTGAAAATGAGGACTTTTGACTGTGAAGTTGGGTATGTTCGGACAACTTTCTGAAAAGGTTGGAAATCTCTGGACAAGGCTAAAACTAGCTTATGGCGGGAAAATTTTCCGGAATTTTTCTGAAATGTGGGTTTTGTGTAGAATCATATTCTAAGACAACCCAAATCAATAAAATACGAAAAATTGAGTTTTAGCAAGGTATGCGGAGGTTTTTTAGTCAAGAAAAGTACTAGTTCTAGAGCTCACTTAGGGCAATTTTTCGCGAGAAAATCTGGAACATGGGTTTTATGCAAAATGGAAATCTAAGGCAACCTAGATAGCTCGATTTTGAAAAAGATGTGTTTTTGACCCACATGCAAAGAAATTCTCGAAAAAAAGTACAGAGCTTTAGAATAAAGCTACGGGGCAATTTTCTCAGAAAAATCTAAGACATGGGTTTTGATGTTGGTGCTGAAGTATGTGAACCCAGATGATCAAACTCTGAAAATTTTTCCGTTTTCTTTGACATGTGAAGAATACCTAAGACGAGAATAGAAGAAAATAAATAGAAGATAGAAGTTTGTTTTTGTTTATTTAGCTTATGTAGAAAATCGCCTATGCTTGACTGGAATTTGATGAAACCTGCATGTAAATGAAAAATGAAGTCTGGAATATTCTTCCTTTGAACAAACTGAATCCGTTGCTACAAAGAACACTGAAATCTGACACCTGTAGCACCTTCAAAGTCTTGTTTGCTCAAGAAAGACATATTTCTCTTTGCTTGGGATGAAGAATAATGGACGCCTAAGTTTGAATAAATAGGCTTTCTCATCAAAGGCGTGGTAAATGCATGCAAATCCTAAAAATAATGCTTGGCTTATAATTGGACCTCAAAAAACCAACGCCTAGCCTTTGATTGGCCCTCAAAACAGTTAAATGATGATCAATATGCCCTAAATAAAGCGCCATGCTTTAATATTTGACATAAAATAAATCGCCATCTTCAAGACTTCAGTTTAAAAATCCCAAATAAAACGCCTTGCTTTGATATCTTAAGATAAATCTTGACATGCGCCATGCATTAAAGCTTCAGTTAAGTCTTGACATGCGTTTCAGTTAAGTGCACATGCAAAATAATAACTCAACATGCAAAACCAATTAACTGGACATGCAAATCAGTTAACTCAACATGCAAAACTGAAAAAGCACCTTACATGCAAAGATGTCAACTGAAGATGACAACCCATAAATCGTTCACTCCAAGTGAAATTCGAAATTCAAAAATTGAAATAATATTTAAAATTCCTCTTTTAGGGCACACATGTGATTTTGAGTTTTGAAAAATTAACTTTGACTTTTGGCGTTTTTCTTCAGACTTAAACCATTTTTCATGAAAACTGGATTTTGAACCTCTCCGGAGCCTTTGTTCAATCCCTGAAACTGATTGACTGACCTCACCGATTGATTGGTTTACAGTTGCATTGCAGAGCAGGACAAAAACTGATCAAAACACTCCTTGAGACTGTAGACCACAAAACTAAGATCTGAGGGCTCAAAAATCCAAGCACCCTTTGCAAAAGCTGCGCTTTTTCTCAGACTTAGCCAAATTTCTTCCATCTTCATTCCGTACGAAGGGAAAACTGAATCCTCCATAACTTCTGTTTGACAAAGTTTCAGGACTGGATAGCTGGCTCACTATGGAGTTGGCTTCATTACACACAACAACCTCAAGAGAGCACTTCCTCTGAAAACATCATCTAGGGGTTGAAAATCAAGGGCGGCTTTTGAAAAATGTGCTTTTTTCATACCAGAGATGAGCCATTTTTTCAAACTGGCCAAAATATCACTAAAGCTCCGACTACAGGCTGCTGAGTCAACTTTTGATCTGATGGAGACAGGCAACGCGAAGATGAATGTAACACGAACAAAATGAACACCTGAGATCACCAAAAAGAAGGCATCAAAGGCTCTAAAAGCTCAAGCGCCTTTTTCAAAATGTGCTCTTTTGCTTTTTCCTTGATATTTTGACCAAGATTTAACCTCGTGTTTGACCTTTGACTTAGGCAATTTAGCAACTCAGATTCACCCATTGATGGATGCATTGCGAAGCCTGAGCAAATGTGAGAGAAACATCCTAGGTGTCGTTTGATCAAAAACCTTCATTTGACTCCTCAAAAAGATGGGCGCCTCTCTCAAAACTGCGCTTTTCCCTCTAGTGTTAAGTAATTTTTCACCTTCCTCGTTTCTCGTTGAATTCCTTGTAACAGGTGCTGCACATATCTTTCAGGCTGGTTGGATAACTCATTGCAAAGCTGACAGTATTCCTGACAAATCCTTCTGGAAGTGACAAGTCTCAAAACTGACATCTGGGCCTCTAAAAACTAGGGTGCCCCTGCCCTCCAAGGGCTCTGGTGCTCCAGAGTTAGCCACATTTTAATGATTTTCATCTCGGCGAAAAATCTCCTCCGAGACGAAGCTCTACTTTGCACTTATCTTGCCACAGATTTTTCATTTGAGCGTTTTAGGCTTAGATTTCAACATCTGACATCTGGCCATTTGCCATTGATGACTCCAGAAATCTCACTTCTCCATCTAAAAAAGTGAAAACTACCTGTTGGCGTTTAAATTCACACCTCTGGAATGCGTATTTGAAACGGACAACTATGCATAGTAAAACTGCTCTTCAAATTAGGAGGGGAAGCTCCCTCTTGTTGATGGTCTTGAAAGAAAGTAAACTAAAAACTAAGTTGCCTATCTTTTTGATCAGCTAGAGCACAAGGTTTATTAAACACAAACGCCTCAGCTGAAATTTTCTGTTTTAAGAACTTCAACTACGACTAACTGTAATGAACCAGACTAATTTTTTTTTTGTTTTTTCCAATTACTATTACAATCAACGCGCACCCGTTAAGGTTAGCTCTAAAACCAAAACGATGCGAAAGCAACTCTAACCAAGGATGTACACCGGGATCCCGATGTGGGCAAGGTGTGAGCATGTGGTCAGAGGATCTAATGCAGATGCAGAACTGGAAGGGAACTCTAACCAAGAATGCGTCTAGGGTAGACGAGCATATGGTCAGAAGATCTTATGCAAGATGAGCTGAAGTAACTCTAACCAAGATGGCACCAAGTGATGGCGAGCATATGGTCAGAGGGTCCCTAAAACTACTAACTGAAAGTAAATAGGTGGCAAGCCAGCCTCTTCCACTTATTCAACGAGAAGTACAATAAAGTAGTGAAAGAGAGAAAGGAGAATTGTTGATAGTACTACTATTCAGCTTACAATATGATAGAATGCTTGCCAAAACCCCATATTAGAAGGTCCTCCAATGCTGCAAAACTAAATATGATTTCCTTAATGCTTAACAAGACTCTCAAGACTCAATCTCCTCACAACTTACATTTATTCAAGACTGATATGACAGACCAACGACTGAAATGAAGTAATCAGCAACACTAGAACTCACTAAAATACTCACAACTCATTCAATACTTGCCAGAATGACATGAGACTTGATGCAAACGAATGCTAGGATGATGACAATGAAGACTAGAGTAAGAAACAATTGATAAATTGAAGTTTTTTTTTTTTTAAACACTTGCCAGGCAGACCAGAATGGTACGGCCCAGAGAAGGGCGATTTTTGCAAGATAAAATCTAAGACAGCAAAATAAAATCTGAAACTTCTAGGAAGGGGTCGCCCTAGGTTGAGAAGAACAAAGGAAAAAAACCCAGAACGATAATATTTTTATTTCATGAGATATGAGCAATTCTTACAATCAGCTATGATATTCAGCAACTCCAAAATATGTCTAAAATGCAAGGAAACTGAACTAATATGCTAGGAAACTCAAATGCAATGCTAAAACAACTCAACTACAATCTACTTCTCAATTAGTTGCTATTTTTCAAGAAAGAAGATGAGCCATTGCTAGGAGGTATGCTTTCCTCGAAGCGTGTGCCTGAAGACAATCCAGTAGCATAACGGTATGGTAGACAAAAGATAGCAAATGAAGAGTTGAGGCTAGCATATAAAGACTTGAGGAGAATCTTCTAGAAGCTTCAAGAAGGGTTCCCAAATTCAAATTTGACTTCAACTCTTTTCCCTCCAAAGGTGGCATCCTTTTCTCATAAGGCAATATTTCACTTTTATAAAAATTAATCTTTCTCTCAAGTAGGCGTCCCACTTCACCAACCCATAATTTGGCCTTAAAATATAAATTATCTCCTGATGAGGCCTTCACCCTCAAAATCCCCCTTTTTAAAACAACATAAAGTTATAATGCTAGGCCAAGGGGTTATAATATTAAAATATAACATTATAATATGAAAATAACTTATCTCTCCAGAAAATGCATCCAAGGGCCAAAAATCAAATTACCAACTGAACTAGTTGAAGAAGAGAGCCAACAGAACTGAAGCCAATAGGACCACTGCCAAAAATAGAATTTACTAAAAATAGTAAATTCATGAAATTGCTCAGAACACCAAACGAGCTATACCACTGCGAAGCTCTCTAAAAACCCAGAAAGAATCCGCAATCCAATCTTCAATCTTCAAACAACAACCTCCTCAAAAATAGGAAACCCTAATTTCACCCTCCGAGTAGCCTACAGGTCTTCGGAATAGGCCAACGGTCAACTAAAACGATCACAATTGAGAAGGGGACATTACAGTCCGCCCTCCCCAAGATTGCTTGCCCTCAAGCAATTGCAAGTCTGGATGTTGCAGAATCTCCTCATTCTCCCAAGTAGCATCCTCCAAAGGTAAGTTCTTCCACTTCACCAAGTATTCTTTGATTGTCCTTCTCCTCAAAGAACGCTCTTTGGAATTAATAATCTCCTCTGGAATCAAGGTCAACTGTCCTTCTTCATCCAAGGGAGGCAACTGTGATGAAGCAACAACATTGTGTCCAAGTGCCTTCTTGAGGCGAGACACATGGAAGACATTGTGAACCTTACTACTCGATGGTAGATCCAACTCATAAGCCACTGCTCCAACCTTTCTGATGACTTTGAATGGCCCATAGAAGCGGGGTTTGAGCTTCTCAGCTCCACTCTTCTTGAGAGTAGACTGTCTGTAAGGCTGAAGTCGAAGATAAACCATATCTCCAACCTCAAATGAACCCTCAACACGCTGCTGATCAGCGTACATCTTCTGCTGATTTTGTGCTATTTGAAGGTTGTTCTTCAAGGACTTCAAAATATCTTGACTTTGCTGCAACCAATCCTTGGCTTGAGGGGCTTTGCTATCACCAAACACCAAATCAGCAAAGCTAGGAGCCTCATAACCATAGAGAGCCATGAATGGAGACATCCTTATTGACATGTGGAAGGATGAATTGTAGCAATACTCCCCTATGTGAAGCCATTTGACCCATGCCTTTTGCTGCTCCAAGACATAATTTCTAAGATAGCCCTCCAACCACTTGTTCACTATCTTTGTTTGACCATCAGTTTGAGGGTGAGCTAGTGCTTGGAGTAAGCACTATACCACTCATCCTGAAAACTTCTTGCCAAAAAGTGCTTAGGAACTTGCTGTCCCTATCACTCACAATGTTTTTCGGCAACCCATGCAACCTAAACACCTCATGGAAAAACAAATCTGCAACTTGAGCTGCTGAAAATGTGCTAGTGATGGCATAAAAGTGAGCAAACTTTGTTAATCTGTCCACTACAACATAGATACAGTCTTTGCCTTGAACCTTTGGCAACCCCGTGATGAAGTCCATTGATATGCTTTCCCATTTTTGGTTGGGAATGGGAAGAGGTTGCAGCAGACCAGCTGGAAGAGAATGCTCATTTTTGTTCATCTGACAAGCGGGACACTCCTTGATGTAGCGTTGGACTTCCTCTTTCAACCGCTTCCAAGAAAACTTCTCCCGAATCTGCCTATATGTCTTGAAGTAGCCTTGATGACTAGCAAGTGGGATGTCATGGAAAGTCATCAAAATCTTCTTTTTGAGCTTAGAATCGGCCACCAAAAAGATCCTTCCCTTGTAGTGTATCAAACCATCAACCACTTTGTACCTTTCGTCATGGAAAGTACCTGCAATGATGCTGGTTGCAAACTGATTTTTGGCATAATCAGCAAACAACATCTCCTTCCAATCAGCAGTAAGCTCACACAAGGAGCTCAAATGAGGCCTCCTAGATAGAGCATCCGCCACAACATTGTTTTTCCCTTTGACATACTCAATGTTGAAATTGTAAGCTTGAAGCTTACTCACCCACTTCTGTTGTCTTTCATTCAAATCCTCCTGATGCATGAAGTGCTTGAGACTATTGTGATTAGTCTTGACCACGAATTTGCTCCCCACCAGATATTGTCTGAACTTAGCTAATGCATGCATGATTGCAAGCATTTCCTCGTCATAGATGGAGTAGGTCCTTTCAACACCCCTTAGTTTCCTACTTTTGAACACAATGGGATGCTTATCTTGCATCAAAACAGCCCCAACACCTTCTCCGGATGCATCACACTGTAACTCGAAAGGCTTGGAGAAATCCGGTATGGCCAACACTGGACAAGAACTCATGATTTTCTTGAACTTATCAAACACACTTTGAGCCTTTTCTGACCAAAAGAAAGCATCCTTTTTAGTGAGGTCAGTAAGAGGAGCAGCACTTTGAGAGTAGCCTTTCACAAATTTTTTGTAAAAGCCACAAAGACCCAATAACCCTTTCAAATGAGTCAAGTTCTCTGGAGGTGGCCAATCAACTATTGCCTTGATCTTTTCAGGATCAATCTTCACCCCATCAACACTGATTATGTGTCCAAGGTAGAGCAGCTCCTTCATTCCAAATTCACATTTGGACTCTTTGGCGAACAAACTTTCTGACTCTAGGATGCTAAGCACTTCCTCCAAGTGCTTGAGATGTTCTTCCCACATCTTGCTGAAGATGAGGATATCATCAAAAAAGATCAACACAAACTTCCTCAACTGTTTCTGAAAAACTCTGTTCATACAAGATTGGAAGGTGGCTAGAGCATTAGTCAACCCAAAAGGCATGACTAAAAACTCAAAATGACCATATTGGCATCTGAATGCCGTCTTCTCAACATTTGACCCTCTCATCCGAATTTGATAGTAGCCCGACCTCAAATCAATTTTTGAAAAGAACTTGGCACCATGTAGCTCGTCAATGAGCTCATCTATCTGAGGAATGGGGTACCGATTTTTTATTGTGCTTTGATTCAAGGCACGATAATCCACACACATGCGGATGGTGCCATCCTTCTTCTTCACAAGAACTATAGCTGAAGCGAAGGGACTCTTGCTTGGACGAATGAAGCCCATCTCCAAGAGTTCTTTTATGTTTTTCTCGATCTCGTCCTTCTGCTTCATAGGGTACTGATATGGTGTTGTGATGACTGGCTTGGCCCCTTCCGTCACGAAGTCGTCCATCTCAACTTCATCTCTATTTTTGTCCTCTGGGGCAATGTAGTCTCCATGACTATCTCGCTATCAAGATTCCTATCAAAGTGAACTTGCTTCTTTGCTGTCTTCTTAGGAGGTTCCAGATAGATGTTATCAAGGTCATCAAAATTCACCTGATTTGAAGGTCTTCTTCTTACCCTTCCGAAGGAGTTCTCAAGCCAAGACACGGTAGTATCTTTACTAACTTCCTTAGGAGGTACAATTGCAATTTCTTCATCGTCTTCAATATTAAGGTCGATGTGGATTGGTGAAGACCTTGTCAGTGGTATGGAGTCATGTGCTAAGGGCGCTTCTTCTGTCTCCTTTTGAGGTATAGGCTCTTCTGGAGGAGCTTTTGCTTCAACCGTTGCTGGCTCCTGTATGACTATGCCTGAGAATTCTAACCTTCTTCTTATATTTTTGGTTGACCTGTTGCCCTTCACACCATCTTGAGATTGACTTACGCCTTTCCCTTTTGATTGTGCTCTAGAAGAGGAGGGAAGTGACGGCTGTACTCTTGGCGGCTCTGCTGCTGGTATGGATTTCTTCCTTTTAAGCACTAGGAAGACCTTGCTATGTTCGAGGACTTGCCTCGTCCTTTCTTTGACTGAGAGGGCTTCCTTATTAGCCCAGTTGACTTGAGGAAGGGGCTGATCTTCAATTCCTTTTCGGGCATACATTGGGAGTAACACATCCTCATCATCATTTTACAATTCTTCGATATCCTCTGAAAGGCAGTCTTTCATCTGGTGAAGAGTGAGTCTACTGTAACTACGCCTCCGCACCTCAAACTCATCTATACAATTGGCACAAAAATCTTCAAGGGCGGATATATGAGCATAGTTTTTCTCAAGTCGGCCAGCGTAGACACCATGAGGATCATATGATTGTCTCTCGCTGTAAGGCTTGAGGCCGAGTTTGTCTAACTCATCTCCCATGGTTTTAGCATCTGCTGCAGTCCTGCATGTATAGATTCCCAGTCCCAATGGAAAATTGAGGGCAGGTTTCTTTCTATTCCTCAAGAACGCGTGGACATCGTGTGCCTGCCTTAAGAACTCCATGAAGACAACTTCGTCTGATGGGTACCTTGGTAGCACGAGTAGGGCACTTGAATAGCCATAGACTTTGAGATAGGTGAAAGTAGGAAATTGTATGAACCAATCTGCCCACTCCGCCATCGCTGCCCTTGCAACTGAAGAGATACGGACGGGCAATTCATTGTCCAGGTCCCGCACTCTGTACATCAGAAAAGCCTCATTCACCCTTTTGTAGTGATGTAATGACTTAGTGAATTCCAATTGAGGGTAGTAGTTGTAGATATGCTGTATGCTCAATGATCCCTCGGTGTTCAACCCTCTGAATTGACCTTGATAGGCTACTAAGTTGACTAGGTAAGAAACCATATGGAACTCATGAAACTGGAAATATTCCGTTATCTGTTGATGAAGGCTGTCACTGATCAAGGTAGGCCAATCATAGAACTCAGTCTTCTTCATGATGTGGGGTATGGCGTAGAACATCCAAGGCTAAAACTTGGTAGCATCTTCTGATCCGGTTACCCTGTTGAGTAAGGTGATTATGATGGCAATCTCATCTTTGAACTCCCCTCGCCCGACATTCTTAGGCAAAGTCTTATGCTTCTCTTTCATCCACCTCTGTGCAATCTTCTTACTGTACTTGTATTTGTGCATTTCCCATATCCTTTCACATTCACCCTTTGAGATAGTGACACTTTCAGGCCAAGGGGGAATGGAAAAACACTTCTCGATCATATCAGGCTTCAAACTGCAAATCAATCTGCCATCAACTGATTGAATCTCCCTTGTAACCGGGTTGTAATGCTTGATGCAAGCGATTACGAACTCGAGACTCTGAACTGATATAGGAATAGACGTTGCTGTGAGGAGTCCAGAGTGTCCCAGGTTCCTGATTGAAGTGTTGCCTGCGCTCTCCAAAGCGTGTAGATCAAACACCGGCTTAATGTGATGCAAGTCTGTCTCAGCTGTTTTGATGTAATCATGATAGAGAGCTGATTCAGTCTTGAAAACATTGGGAGTGTACTCCATTTTGGAAACCTTAAAGAATGACTGTAAACTCGCCTAGGTTCAGACAAGTTTTGAGCAACTTACTATTTTTAGAATGCTGATTTTTCTTCCTCTAACAGACAATTTTTGAAATTTTTTCTGAGATATGGGTTTTGTTCAAATTTTTTTTGCAAGACAACCCAAATCGTCTGTTTTTGAAAATTTTGATTTTAGATTGAAAAAGCAACAAACCCTAATTTCTTCAAATTTTCATGAAAAAACTGGCATTTGGGTTTTGTTCAGAATACACTTAGAAATGGACCCAGTTGATTAGATTTGAAAAATATTGATGGCTGATCGAAAAAGCAGCCAACCCTAAAATTTGAAAGGACCCAGATGATTAAAAACTGAATGCACTGAGAATTTCACTGACATGCAAAGCAAAAAGCAGCTGCTGCAACTTGATGAAGTTCTTGAAAATTTCTTCAGAAGAATAAGGTGATAAGACCCAGATGGCTGAAAATTGAAAATCTTGGCCTTCTTAAAAAATTTGATCTTCTAGATGAAAAAGCTTGAAAAAGCAAGGCCTTATGCTTGCTGGTCTGAAAAATTTGATGAATAACCAGCAAACTTGAGTTCTTGAATCATGAAAAACTCTTCAAACTTGCTGCTCCAACCTTCTCCTTGGGACGCCACCTGCAAAAATGATGAATTTTGCATTGAAATGATGTATTAAATAGACTTAGGCTTTGAAATAAGCTTGCTTTCTTTTGCTTTCATCCTAAAAACCCTAAAAACCTCTGTTCATTTAACCTGGACGTCCATCTTTCGTCTCACAAACTTGGAAACTTTGAAAATCTTGAAAATTTTACTAAGGCATGAGAAGTTGGGCGCCCTTCTTGGCTAGGGGAGCCCACTTCAAGCAGTGTTGTCATTTTTTTGATATTTTCAACTTTACACAACTTTAACCCTCTACTTGGACCTCGATTTCCGGCTTGCAAACTAATTTGATGAGTGAGCTGAATGATTCATCGCGGAGCCTGACCTGTTCTGAGAAGATTGTTCTGGAGGCGTCTCTAGCGGAAAACTTCGTTTGATCCTTCAAAATCATCAGTGCACAACCTCTCTAGGGGCGCCCATCCTTCACAGACTTAGAATATTTTTAATTTCTTCATTAACTCCTCTTCTACAGATGATCTTGTCGATTCTGGTGATCCGAGCATCGTATTGACTGATGGTTATGCTCGTTGCAAATTTGAGGAGATATTAAGAGGGGTCTCCTGGGAGAAACTTCGTTAAACAGTTGAATTTGGGCCTTCAAAAGCTTGGGCGCCCTTGGCAAGCTGGGGCGCTCAAACTCACTAGAGTTAGAATATTTTTCACTTTCACATGTTTGCTTTTGAATTTCAATTCTTAGCTCTTATCAAACCCTCTGTTCAACCTCTCGTATTTGGTGACTGCAAACTCCGATTGACGTGCTGAATATCTCGTTGGAGAGCTGGATCAACTCTGAAGAAATCATGTTAGAGTTACATATGCAAATTTATCTGTTTAGGCCTTTGAAAACTTGGGCGCTTCTTCTCTCCTGGGGCGCCCATTTGCTCCATAACCATTTTCTTGATTTTCATCTTCCTTTTCAAACTTCCATTCTGTATGTTCCACTTTGATCTGAATCTGCTGGAGATTGGGCAGTCAAATGCTCTGACGGAGACAAGCGTTGCAGGGCTGGTTGAATACTGAAAAGATTGAGCATATTCACAAACCCTAACTGCTGAGTTAGGTGCTCCAAAAAGCTGGGCGCCCTTCTTCACCAGGGGCGCCCAAAGTTCCCAGACTTAGAGTCAAATTTTGATGATTTTCATTCTTTTTCATTTTGACTTCTGCTTGAATCCTCCCTGTTCGGCCTTGAATCCTGGATGACTGGATGATCCGATGACTGCACCGTTGGATTCGTTGTGAAGCTGGAAGAAGGCTGAGCAACTTTGATTGGAGGCTTAAACCCTAATTTCAACTTTTAATGCGCTAAAAAGATGGGCGCCTATTCCCTCCTGAGGCGCCCATGACAAGCAGTGTTAGAAAATTTTCACAATTTTCACCTTCTTCTTCGTTCTTTGTGCTTACTCACCAACTCGCCTTCTGTTGAATGCCTGAGTGTTGAATCTGACGCCTGGCAGCTGACTGATCTCCATTGATGACCTCAGAGCTCCTGATATGCTTTTGAAAAAGCAGAATAGACCCACTAGGGCAAAACTGATTATTTTGAGATTCTGACTGCACTAGCCTGATATGGAAGTATTTTGAGCCAATCAAAATCAGTTTGAACTCTAACGGACCAACTTTCTATTTTTAGAAAGTTTTGCCAGTATCCGTTTTAAAAGAAACCCAGAAAACCTAGAAAAAGTTACTATTTTTAGAAAATTTCTAAAAATAGCAGTTTTCCTAAAAAGTAGGGATGAAAAACTAAGATCTGGGTTTTGTAGATTAGGTCGCTCTGAGCAGACCCAGATCGTCATATTTTGAAAATTTTACGTTTAATCCTAATGCAAGACATGCACACCCAAATTTTGACCTTTTTGACTGATTTAACAAAACTTTTACTCATTTCTTCAAAATGTCTAAGTGTAACAAAATTTTTAATTTTGGGGTACAACACTACCCATCAGACCTAAACTAAGTTTTAACTGAAATCACCATTGTGATCGTGAAGCAAAATAAACCAATCAAAACAATTTTCAGTCAATTTTGACAAGTTAAAATTTTTAAGGTTTCGGGCCTTGAAACAGGGGCTGAAAAAAACCCTAATTTTCACTTTTTTTCAAATTTTACCAGTAACCTCCAGACATCAAACTAACACAAAGTCCATACTTGACTTGCCCAAAAACAGCGTTTTGACCTCATTTTGACAAGGTTAAGACTCTATTAGCAAAATGCCTTAATGAAGCAAATTTTTTTTTGGTTTGGGTACAACAATTAGCATGGGGCAATTAGAGATTTGGTGCAGGTGGCCTATCATGCATCATAGAGTAATGGAGACTGGTGTAACTCGTATGCCTGGTTACAATTCTTGTATCTATAACCCATTGTTTGAGATGGGTGACGATAAGACTTATGACAATCCACTTTTTGGGCTGGGCAGTGATTTCTAGTTTGATGTTGGTGAGACTGCACTCACTGGACACTCGGAGACTCCTTGGTGTATGAGTGTTGCTGGACATGGAGGCTACAGGCCATAGAGATTTGGGATTCAGTTGACATCTTCTTTTGAGGGGGATACTCCCATTGCCAGGCATGATGCTATTCCTTTGACAGAGTGTGCAGGGGCCTTTGTTGGTCCATTGGCGAGCAGTATTATGCCTTTTGGGGGAGCAGGTAGCTGGGTGAGGATCGCTTCTCAGCGTGATCTGCTATGGGTGCATGGTGTTTGCATGGATTCCATGAGGTTGCTTCATAGGTTATGGTACACGGATGTCACTATTAGAGTGGAGCAACAGTGTGTTCAGTGTTAGCTTGAGGGTTACCTTCGTAACTACGTTTCAGGACAGCAGAAGGCTTGGGTGTGATGGTTGTATTTGGGCGAGTATTGTTGTAATACTACGTATCACATGTTGATTGGTATGACTCCCTTCTGAGCGTTGTATGGTTATGATACCTTATCTTTTTTGGACTTGGGGTTAGGTGATAGCAGAGTTATCGGGGAGTATTTGGTACGATGGAAGGACTTGCCATTGGAGGATGCCACATGGGAAGGAGAGATGATACTTCAGCATCCAACTTTGCAGTTGCTTGGGGGCAAGCAATCTCGGGAAGGGAGGACTGTAATGTCCCTTCCTTAGGCAACTCAAACTAGCCAAGGTTGGCCTACTATTAGGGTTTCCGTAGGTCAGCAATATAGTTAGGGGACCCAACCGAGGGATGCGGAGCCTAGCCAGGAGCTTTACGAGCCTTTCAATTTGGAGTTTAGTTGTTGAATCCAGGGATAAATTGAAAATATTATAGTTTTCTTTAATGGAATAGTAAAAATGAATAGTAATAGAGAATTATAAAGTGAATAGTGAAAAGTGCCCCCATCCTAATGAAACAAAGTTGTTTTCAAAAAGTGGCCATTTCTTTTGATGAGGAAAAGACCCTTGAGGAGAAATATTTTATTATCTTTTATAAAAAAGCTCATGGGAGGTTATAAAGTGAATTTTGGGCTTCTATTTTGGCATTCCATTGTCATTTTTCATATCAACATTTGTCGGTGGAGCTCTGGAGAAGGGTTTTAGCAATGTTTCAGCCTTTTGGGAATGAAAACTCTCAAAGGCTATCGTGAATTGGATGAGAACCCAGTTCACCTTTGAGGAGGGCCCACCTTGGGTCTTCGTTTAGGCTTCATTGGAGCAGTTTCAAGTAGTTATTTTTCAGATCTGAGTTTTCAGCAGTGTTATATCATCATACTTCTTCAGATCAGAAGTTGCCATTGATAGATCGAACCTCTCCCAGGCCAATACTATCACATATTTGCATTCTACTTGCTGGCAGCAGGCAGCTAGGGTTTTGGAGGTCAGATTTGTCAATTTGGAGAGCAGATTTATGGAGTTTGGTGACTGATTTTGCTAGCCGTTCCATCCTCAAGGGCAGCCGTACCATCTATGTTGCAGCTAGGGTTTGGGCAGAATATTGGAGGAGCAGATCTGATTTGTAGTCCTGTATTTCATTGGAATTTCATCAATAAAATTCGATTGCAAGTTAGCATTGGACTCCGGGTATGACTAGTTGATGAATGGTGTTCCTAAATTTTTAATTTTACAATTTTTTTCATTGCTATTTGAAATCAGAAAAATTAGAAGTTTATTTCAGTTTAATTCCTTTGTATCTCAAGAGAAAATTGCATTTATATTTGGTAAAACTCAAAAGTCACACAAAAAAAAATCAGAAAAATCGCCAAAACAAAACAAAAACAAAAATCTACCTATTCGCTGGTCAAAGACTTTGAAAAGACAAAACTTAGAAAATCAGATCAGATTTGGGTTGGGGATCTTTCATTTCCAAGTATTATAATTTTAAATTACTTTAAATAACAACCTTTCAGGTCCAAATAAGTGATTCCATTTAATTATTTACTTTTTTGGAACTTTAGTCACTTGAAATTCACCTTTATAAATAATTAATATAAGTTGTCGTTTAATGCTTGCCGTGAAATTATCGAATCCGGGTTCCTGTTTGTGAGTGGGAGTTGCCATTCTCAAATTCAATTGGTGACGTTCAACTTGCCCAAGTGTTCAAAACTCATTGTTATCAGTTTAAGAAAAGTGTGAAAAGGATTATTGGGGATGATTTTGTATCCACATGCACGAAGGGTAATCTTTCCTTCACAGTTAGTTTCCATCTTTCTTTCAAATGCATTTGATATGTTTCAGTTGTTGCCTCAACTCCAGTTAATTGCCGATAAAGTAGTCAGGGAAGTTTTTTGCAACACAATAAGCTTCTTAGGGGGGTGCAAGCTTACGATTTGTGGGAAGGCTAAGGTCAAATTGGGGGTCTTTTTCTGCCCCATTTTCTACTCAATGGTTATGTATACATCTCTGTTCTTGACACCATCAAAAATACACTGGAAATGCAGAGTTCTAGATGTCTGCAACAGGCATTGGATAGGCATATTGCTATGGTTGGTGAAGATATGGTGAAAGAATTAGAAGGAAAACCAATGCATTACTGGCTCTTCTTGCACATGTTCATAATGAACCAGTGGTTGCATTTGTTCCAGAGATACATGGTAATCAAGTTCCAGTGTCTCCACTTCCTCATGCCTCTATGCCTCCAGATGTTCATGTCTTGGTGTTTCAAGCTGCTCTTAAGGCGAATGTGCCAGATAATATAAGCTCTTCAATTCTTCCGCGCTAACCTCATGTTCATAATCTCAACATTTCTCTGGCTATGCGAACTATAGAGGGTGAATATCAAGAGCACCAGGGAGAGAACGGCATTCAGATTGATGTAATGGAATAATAAGATGCTTTTGATAAGTTGCATATATTTTGATAAGGGTTAATATAGTGAATTTTGTATATGTGCTTCATCGGTGTATAGGGTTTTTAGTTAGGGGAAGTATGTTAATTTCAGGCAATACAAATTTAGTGCATAAAAGGGAGCTATGCAAGTTTGTCATATGCAAGTTTCATGATAACATATTTGGCTAGCAAGAGCCACTGTTACTGATTTTTGTAAAACCTTACTATTTTATATTAATATATTTATAGGCTTAATGCCTTTTGCCTAAAAAAAATAAAAAAATTTCACCTTTTGATAACTTAGATATTAATTATTTTTCTGCACATCTGTCCAAAGTTGTGAAAAATACAAAAATAGCTTGAAGGTGAATTATTAATGTGCCAACATACTCATAAGCTCATTGGAGATCCAACTTAATAAAAAATGATACTTCCCAAAAATAGAATATTTCTCCAAGAAGTTTGAAATGCACCCAAAATGTCGAAACTACCCCTAGAAAGAATAAATGGACTTATCTTGATCCCTTGAACACAACACCATTATTTGAACTTCATTCTGAAAAGGATGACACTCTCTAAGATGGTGGAAAGGCTATAAAAAGGGACATTACATAAGACCTAATTCTTTTTCTTCATGTTGTGCATCATAATCTTTCCACACATATTTTAGTAGTATTGTTAGGAAAATATAATCATATAATCACCTTTAATCAATTAACCATGGTAATATAATATCACACTATACACAAATAAGCTAAAACAACGCTTTGCATCTAACATAAGTCAAGAGAGCACTTCCAATTTTATTGCAGAATTGGAATATCTTAGAATCATAAAGGGATTGGTAAAGAGGGATGTTACACTATTTGCAAATAACTTACAGTTATGAAATCTTAGGGTGTCAAATATACTTAAATCTAAATCAAACATCAACTTGTAACTCCTTAAAAACTAATTTTATTTGATTTGCAACAACTAGAACAATTACATTGATTGAAATACAAACTAGAAATACAATTTCAGACTTACAACAATTTATGTTTGTCACATGAGAGGCCTTACTAATCTGAGCCTATATTCGATTTGTTTGACTGAAAATGATGATAGTACATTTGTCACATGCTGAAGAAACCCTCTATGATGGGGTAATCAACAATAAAGATAGTTGGATTTGACTGAAATAAAGTTGTAATTGTTGATGTTATATTCAGCTTCAGTCGTATCCTTCCAGCACAGTATTTGTTCTTGATTGAATAAATTAAATTATAGCTTGAGAGCTATTTAATTTATATTCTTAATTGGCACGAGTTTTTATATGTGCCGACTTTCCTCTCATTGGTGGCGTCCAAATGAAAAGGGATTATTGAAGGCCGACTTGAAGACTTGTGAAGAGGCACTTGTTTCTATGAGAGGCCAACCTCTTATTATTGTATTTTATATTATCTCTATGTCAGCCGACCTTCTTCTTGAAGAGTTTCGTCTCTTCCACCATCTCATATATTTACACTTCATTTGTTTAACATTTGTTCATACAATTCATTCGCACTTCAGTTCATTCACATTCAGTTAAGAGTTTTCATATGCGAGCTTATGCAAGAGCGATCTGAGATATTCATTAGAGAGTTGTATTCATACAGTCTGTATTAGCATCAGTCTGTGATGCTGTATGCTGGCCTTTTGAGTGGCCTATTGTAGATGTATCATTCACTTTGAAGACTCAATAATATAAGAGATATTATTGGCTGGGTTTTTCTCCCTCAAGAGGAGGGTTTTCCCAGGGTATCTGCTGTGTACTGTGTTATTTTTGAATTAATTTCTGTGCATGTTAATCTGATCACTTAAATTTAACATGGTATCAGAGCGGGTTTGAAGAAGATCGTGATCAGATATGTTATTGCAGCGATACTCTCTATTCTCTTTTCATATCTTCATCTATCTCTATTTTAGTCAAGATGGTGAACGGTCTTAAGGTTGAAGATAGACTTGAGGGAGCATCCAACTACACATCATGGAGGTTCAAAATCATGCTCACCTTGGAAGAGAATGACTTGGCTGAGTTTGTGGAAACCAAAGTTCCCGAACCAACAGAGGAAGAAGAGAAGTTGCAGTGGAGAAAGAAAGACATCAAGGCGAAGAAGATGTTGGTTGATTCCGTTAAGGATCATATTGTTCCGATTGTCTCCAAGTTGAAGACGGCAAGAGACATGTTCAAAACCTTGGAGGAGATGTACGAAATCAACAACACAAGCCGGGCACTTGCACTGAAGCAACAACTCCTTCATGTGAAGATGGCGGAAGGAGAATCTGTCATCGCTTACTTCATGAAGATTTCCGAATTGAGAGATCAACTCTCTACCATTGGTCATATTGTTGATGTCAAGGACTTGACCATGTTGGCTCTTAATGGTCTTCCTTCATCTTGGGAGTCTTACATTCAAGGAATCAGTGCAAGATCGAAACTTCCCAAGTTTGATCGTTTGAGGGCAGATTGTATTCAAGAAGAGTCTAGGTTGACTGCGAGAGGTATTGGTCGAAGCTCTAATGAAGACATTCATGTTCTTTCCGCTCAATCCTCAAAGGAGAAAGGGAAAGGTGGAAAGAAAGGATATTTCAAAAGGAATAGAGATAAAGGAACTGATGGTGCTCCCGCATTCAAGAAGAAGTGGGACCTCTCCAAAGTCCAATGTTTTCGTTGTGACAAGTTTGGTCATTATGCAAAGGATTGCCCCACCAAGCCTAATCAACATGCTTCATTTGAGGATGTGGATGAGATCTCTCCTCAGAAGGATTCTAGGGAATTTCTATTCTAAGCCATGGGCCTGTGTTCAAGTTGTGAAGGTTGTGTTCTGATTTGAGCGCAAGAAGCAGCGTATCATACTATGTCCAGTATGTGCTTCCATCAGAATATTTAAAGAGATAAGTATTCTTTGTTTGAGTTATATCATTTCTAGTTGGATCTTGTAATTAGTAAAGAGAGAGTGGTTTCTCTTGAATTGTGTTCACTAGCATAAGAGTTTTTGAAGATTTCTTTGATTGCATGCTGGTTGTGAAGATTTCTGAGTGTGACTCTGAAATAAAAAGAGACTTGTAATCTCGATGGTATCATTCTCTAATGCATGAACTGTGATAGAGTCTTGAACTCTTGGAGAGAGTTGGTTCTACATGCTAACTACATATTGCATTCAAGAAATCTGTAGTTGTGCAAATTGTTCTTTTGTTGTGCTGAGTTTGGCACTCTCGGGAGGAGTAAAAGATGGAAGAAAGAGTTATATCAAATAAAGATAAGTTTCTGATCTTTTGATATATTTCTCTTATAGGTTGATTCATTTATGTTTTAATATTGCTCATAAATTATTATTTATTTATGCTATAACCTGAGATAGTAAACCTTGTATGATTCTAGTCTTGGTATTTCTTTGGATAGTTATAAACTGTTAGTAATCTCTCTCCAAAATGCTTCCAGGACAGATCTAAGAGCAAAAGGTGTTGAGAGATTGCTTAGTGATGAAAAGCTTGAGGCATCTCATGAGGAAGTCATGCCGACCAAAGAAATGATCAAGCAGCTGAGTTGGTGGCCAGAGGGAGTTCACTTCCAGAAGTCATCTTTTCAATCTCTGAAGCAGGGATCAAGAGGGAGTTTTGTAACTCACTGAGAAGAAGTGAAGATTGTTGTAAACCCTTAGAGGATCCCTTCAACTGCTGAGATCAGAATTGCCCAAGATTGTCTTTTGGATTTGTCATTGGTAGCCCCGCAAACCTATTCAGAATAGTGAGATCTGGGATGAGGTCGAGGACTATCCTGAACTCTCTTCAATACCAGAGGTGTGCGTTGGAAAACATTTATCTAAGTCAAAGGTTGTAGGCAATCTTGGACGAAGAAGTCAGAAGGTTGATGCAAGTGCTTGAAGATTCAGAGGGAGCCTGCTGAGCCTGAAGAAGATGGTAATCTTGTTGCAGCAAAGCATATCCTGAGATACGTGCGTGGCACAGTTGGATATGGATTGAGATATTCTTTAGGTTGGGATCTGTTATGATATCCTGGTGCGGCAGGAAGTAGTAATCTGTGGCATTGAGTACAGCCGAGGCAGAGTATATTGCAGCTTGTATGGCAGCTCGGGAAGCAGTGTGGCTTCGTAAGCTCCTTGCAGGATTATTTGGGCATGTTGAGATCAAGTACCACTATATCAAAGATATGGTACTACGGAAGGCTATACAGTTGAGGTATATCAGCACTGATGAGCAAACGACAGACATTCTCACCAAGCCTCTCTCCAGAATCAAGTTTGTGTACTCTCGAGATAAGCTTGGTATGGTGGAGAATCCAACCTTAACTGAGAAAGAGTCTCAGTATCAGTGAGCCTATTTAATGAGTTCTTCTCTGCGAGAGAAGTTCGAGGTGAAATCCCTTGATTAATGAGTTCTTCTATGTGAGAGAAGTTTGAGGTGAAATCCCTTGTTAATGCATTTTCCTCTGAGATGGAGGAATTTGAGGTGCAAGCCCTTGTTAATGCATTTCTCTTTGAGGGAGATTTGAGGTGCAAGCCCTTGTTAATGCATTTCTCTTCTGAGATTTGAGGTGAAAGTCCTTGTTTCCACCCTCTGAGAGAGTCATGGTGGATGTCATGTGTGTGACTCCATGACACATGTTGTACTTGTGTTTCATCCTCTGAGAGAGTCATGGTGAAAGTCACGTTGAGGTGACAACATCAAGCAAGTGATGAACACTTGTACTTACCATAGTATGGTTGTAGCCATTATGGTTGATATCGTGTTGAGGCGATATCTGATATCAGGATGAGGTGATATTCTTCTTGTTCACTCATGGTTGTAGCCACAGTGATAGGCATCATGTTGAGGTGATTTGCTTTGTGCAGCTGGAAGTATCCTCCCTAGCTGAGAGGGAGTGTTGATGTTATATTCAGCTTCAGTCGTATCCTTCCAGCACAGTATTTGTTTTTGATTGAATAAATTAAATTATAGCTTGAGAGCTATTTAATTCATATTCTTAATTGGCACGAGTTTTTATATGTGCCGACTTTCCTCTCATTGGTGGCGTCCAAATGAAAAGGGATTATTGAAGGCCGATTTGAAGACTTGTGAAGAGGCACTTGTTTCTATGAGAGGCCGACCTCTTATTATTGTATTTTATATTATCTCTATGTCAGCCGACCTTCTTCTTGAAGAGTTGCGTCTCTTCCACCATCTCATATATTTACACTTCATTTGTTTAACATTTGTTCATACAATTCATTCGCACTTCAGTTCATTCACATTCAGTTAAGAGTTTTCATATGCGAGCTTATGCAAGAGCGATCTGAGATATTCATTAGAGAGCTGTATTCATACAGTCTGTATTAGCATCAGTCTGTGATGCTGTATGCTGGCCTTTTGAGTGGCCTATTGTAGATGTATCATTCACTTTGAAGACTCAACAATATAAGAGATATTATTGGCTAGGTTTTTCTCCCTCAAGAGGAGGGTTTTCCCAAGGTATCTGCTGTGTACTGTGTTATTTTTGAATTAATTTCTGTGCATGTTAATCTGATCACTTAAATTGAACAGTAATGGCAGCAACAATCCTTCCACAAAATAGATTGCCTAATATGGCAAGGTGAATGGATGATATAAGCCTATAGGCGACTTGGAAATGATGATTTGAAGGTTTGAAACAATTGAAACAACAAGTAATGCTGCAAATCTGACATCCACAATGATGGTACTGATGACTGAAAATGCTGATTACAGCGATAGGTTTTGCATGGTTGCCCTCCAAAAGTAGTATGGAACACTTCCAAATGATGGTGCTTCTACCCATATGAATTATGTGTGCTTAGTGATGATGGGTTACCCCTTCCAAAACTGGCACACTCCAAAATGAGGGTTGGAATTGCTGGTCGCAACAATAGACGCTATTCAAAATCATTCTGGATTCCCAATAATGATGGCACAAGCCCTAAATAAGGTCGATTAACCTCAAATAGTACTAATTATGACAGTAATCAGCAATATGTCTCCTTGAATGGCTGGCACAACAATTTAAACAACAAATAATGATGAATATTGTGCAAAATGTATTTGAAAAAAAACCCTCGGACAACAATGGATGATGACAGCGATTCCTCGCAAAGGTGGTGCTCAAGGCCTACCATAAATAATTCTGAAATTCAGCATTAATGTGTTAAATTTAGTGATCAGATTAAATGCACAGAAAATTAATTCAAAATCAGACACAATAACACAACAGATACCCTGTGAAAATCCTCCTCTTGAGGGAGAAAAACCCAGCAACAATATATCACTTATATATTGAATTATCAATGAATGTCTCCTTTACAAAGAGGTCGATATTAAGGCCAAGAATGAGCACCACAATTTGATGCTAACACAACAATGAAGTAACTCGGCTTTCTACAATA
The DNA here is from genome assembly GCA_007258455.2 of Sequoia sempervirens. Classification (NCBI taxonomy): domain Eukaryota; kingdom Viridiplantae; phylum Streptophyta; class Pinopsida; order Cupressales; family Cupressaceae; genus Sequoia; species Sequoia sempervirens. The sequence continues at coordinate 51,816,128 of VDFB02193867.1, read as the reverse complement.
ATATCGATCTGCTCTATGATGTATTTCCTCTTTTACTCTTGCTCGCACTTGAGAATATCTAACTATATGAACAAATGAATCTGAATGCTTGAATGATCGAATGGCACCTTCCTTATATACAATTCGGATGAGGAGACTTCAATAGATGCGTACTTTCAAGTGTAATGTTGGCCTTAATGAAATGTGATGACTCTCCAAAAATAATCGCCGATTAGAGATGGGTCGGCCTCAACTATATAATAAACAAATATTAAATATCATTTAATGAAATACGCGTCTCTTAATAAAAAATCGCTTTCCAATTTAAATAGCCGATAGGCTATTATTTAAATTGTCTTCATCGCGGGCTTGGAAGTAGAAGCTTGATGCTGCTAATAACATCAACACTCCCTCTCAGCTAGCGATGGTACGTCCAACTGCACAAGACATATCACCTCATCGTGATGTCTACCACAATGGCTACAACCAAAAGTGGAAAAGAAGAATATCACCTCATCGTGATATTAGATATCACCTCTACATGATATCAACCATACTGGCTACAACCATAAATGGTATGTACAAGTGTTCATCACTTGCATGATGTTGTCACCTCAACATGACTTTTCACCATGGGTCTCCCAGAGGGTGAAACAAAGTACAAAAGATCATCACAGATTCTCTCATGTGATGCTGTCATGGAGTCACACACATGACATCCACCATGACTCTCTCAGAGGGTGGAAACAAGGGATTTCACCTCGAACTTCTCTTATCGAGAAGAACTCATTAATCAAGGGATTTCACCTCGAACTTCTCTTCACAGAGAAGAACTCATTACAGGCTATCATTGATACTGAGTTTCTTTCTCAGTTAAGGCTAGATTCTCCACCATACCAAGCTTATCTCGAAAGTACATAAACTTTATTCTGGAGAGAGGCTTGGTGAGAATGTCTGCCGTCTACTCATCAGTGCTAATATACCTCAACTGTATACCCTTCGTCAATACCATATCTCTAATATAGTGGTATTTTATCTCAACATGCTTGGTTCTGTCATGAAACAAAGGATTGACAAAAAGCTTCACACAACTCTGGTTATTACAATGAATGATAGTAGGCTCCATTGATTGTCCAAACAATCCTGCAAGGAGCTTACGAAGCCACACTGCTTCTCGAGTTGCCATACAAGCTGCAATATATTCTGCCTTTGCTGTACTCAATGCTACAGATGACTACTTCCTGTTGCACCAGGATATCATAGCTGATCCCAAACTGAAGCAACATCTAGAGGTGCTCTTCCGATCTATGACACATCCGGCCCAATCAGAATCAGTATAACCATTCAACTCCAAGTCAGTGTCTAAAGAATATCTCAACCCATATCCAACCGTGCCACGCAAGTATCTCAGGATATATTTGGCTGCAACAAGATGTATCTGTCTCGGTTCACACATGAAATGACTAAGTGCACTCACAGCATAACAGATATCTGGTCTAGTGTTAACTAGATACATCAAGGACCCAATTAGCTGCCTGTACATTGTAGGATCCACCAAGTCTGAACTAGCTGCAGGCTCCTTTAATTTATGTAGGTTAGTCTCCATAGGTGTAGACATGGATTTGCAATCCATCATTCCAAACCTCTTAAGTACATCAATGGTGTACTTCCCTTGACTTAGAATGATCTCATTTGGTTTCTGCCAGACTTCTAAGCCAAGGAAGTAGTGCATAAGTCCAAGATCTTTCATCTCAAACTCAGAGGCCAACTCTTTCTTACATTTGATGATCAAGTGCTCTTCTCCAGTAAGTATCAAATCATCAACATATAAAACCAAAATCAATGCTTCACCGTCAATTACCTTAAAGTATAGATTAGAGTCAACATCATTCTTCAAGAAGCCCAAGCTTTATAGGTAACGATCAATTCTTTCGTACCATGCACGAGGAGCATGCTTAAGACCATACAAGGCCTTCTTCAGCTTGCAAACATGAGACTCCTTCCCATGTACCTTGAACCCATCAGGTTGCTCGATGTAAACTTCTTCCTCGATCACACCATTTAGAAAAGCTGTCTTCACATCCATTTGATGAATCTTCCTTCCTCTAGATGCAGCAATGGCAATGATGGTCCTGACAGAAGTGTAGCGAGCAACAAGAGAAAATGTTTCTTCATAATCAACTCCCTCTTTCTGTGAAAAACCACGAGCCACAAATCTTGCCTTGTACTTCTCTATGCTCCCATCAGCTGCATGCTTGATCTTGAAGAGCCATTTCGAAGATACCACAGATTTGCCTTTGGGTCTAGGAACAATGTCCCAAACATCATTCTTGAGAATTGATTGGTACTCCTCTGACATAGCATCTCTCCAAACCTGTTGATTGGAAGCTTCCTCCACACTAGAAGGCTCAGATTCAATAATCTGACTCATCAAGGCAACATAACTGGAGAACTTATGTGGCCTTTTACTTTCTCTGAATGTACCTCTAGGAGCTGCGAACCTCTCAGCCTCTTGCATAGTTTGCCTAGCCCAAAGAGGTCTCTTTCTTCTAATCACAATATTGGTAGACCCATCAGTAGGTTCCAAGGTCTCAACTAGATCAACATCTTCCTTCGGTTCGGAGGTCTCCCTCTGAATCTCAGGAGTATGATCAACTTCCATATCCTGAGGAGGCTCATCATAGTGAATCTCCACATGAGTTCCCTTGGATCTTCTAAATGCAACATCTTCCTCGAATGTGACATCTCTATTGATTTCAGTCAACTTCTGACCTGGAACATATATCTTGTAGGCTTTTGATGTCTCATTGTAGCCCACAAATATTCCCTTCTTGCCAGAAGGCTCCAACTTAGTTCTCTTTTCTTTTGGAACATGAACATAGACAGGACATCCAAAGATCCTCAAATGACTAACCTCAGGCTTCTTCCCTGTAAAGGCTTCTTCCGAAGTCATATTCTCCAAGATCTTGTGAGGACTTCTATTCTGAACATATACTACCGTCCTAGAAGCTTCTGCCCATAAGAAGGTTTGCAGATCCTAGTCATGAATCATGGCTTTTGCTGCTTCCACGATCGTCCTGTTCTTTCTCTTTGCAACACCATTCTGTTGAGGATTATAGGGAACACAAAACTCCCTCTTAATCCCAGCATCAACACAAAAATTTCAAAAGATACCAGAGGTGTATTCTCCTCCATTATTAGATCTGAGAATCTTGATTCTCTTACCAGAAAGATTCTCTACAAGAGCTTTGAACTCCTTGAACCTTTCTAACACTTCCTCAGACTCTTTAGTTTTCAAAAATTAAATCCAAGTCTTTCTAGAGCGATCATCAATAAAAAGAACATAATACAAGAAACCACTCGAAGAAGGAACAAACATAGGTCCACATAAATCAGAATGAATAAGGTCTAAAATACACTTAGATCTACTTTCTCTACTGTGGAAAGGAGCTTTTGAATTCTTACCCATAGCACATCCTTTGCAAGTTCTTTCATGTTCTTGATTGAACTTAGGAACTCCCGTGACCATCTTCTCCATGATAGGTAAGGATTGGAAGTGAAGGTGAGCCAATCTTCGATGCCACAGATCACATAGGCTTGAAGAATCATGAACTAAAGCTTGTAGAGGATGCGTACATAGCCTATAGAGGCTTTCATATCTAACACCAATTACTTGAGCATCCTTGAAACTAGAATTCTCCATCCACACAAGAACTTTTCCTTTGGAGAAGGCAACTTGATATCCTTTATCTTCTAGAGCTGAAATAGAAATAAGATTGCGCTTGATTCCTTGAACATAAAGAACATCTCTCAACTGAAGTGTAATGCCAGAATCCAAATGAAGAGTAGAGGTCCCAATCCCTTTCATGGAGTAGCCAACATCATCTCCAATAATAACTTGTTCGGAAGAATCTTTCTCCACCAAACTTGATAAGTGCTCCTTAAATCCGGTAATGTGTCGAGAAGCACCATTGTCGATCAGCCAAGTGTTGGTATCTGTAGGAACATTGCTTGACAGTGCTGAATAGAACAAGTATTCACATGAATCCTTTTGTGGAGAAACATCATCAACATCTGCAACGGTGGCTTGTTGCTTAGGTCTAGTTGGACAATGCTTAGCAAAGTGGCCAAACTTATCACACCTAAAGCATTGAATCTTTGAGATGTCTCTCTTCTTCTTGGAGGCGGGTGTATCATCATTTCCCTTATCTCGATTCCTCTTGAAGAACCCTTTCTTTCCATCTTTTCCTTTCTTCTTTGAAGTATGGGAGACGAGAACATGAATATCTTCATTCTTTGAACTTTGACCAACGCCTCTAGCCACCAACCTTGATTCTTCTTGAATGCAGTCTGCCCTTAGGCGATTGAACTTAGGCAATTTTGATCTTGCATTGATTCCCTGAATGAAGGATTCCCAAGACAAAGGAAGACCATTGAGAGCAAGCATGGTCAAGTCTTTGTCATCAACCATATGGCCAATTGTCAAGAGCTGATCTCTCAAATCTGAAATCCTCATGAAGTAAGCAATCACCGATTCTCCTTTCGCCATCTTCACATGGTGTAGTTGTTGCTTCAGTGCAAGTGACTGGCTGGTATTGTTGATTTCGTACATTTCTTCCAATGTTTTAAACATGTCTCTTGCCGTCTTCAACTTAGAGACAATAGGAACGATATGATCCTTAACGAAATCAACCAATATTTTCATTGCCTTGATATCTTTCTTCACCCACTGCAACTTCTCTTCTTCCTCCTCAAGTTCAGGAACATTGGACTCCACAAACTCACCCAAGTCATTTTCACGCAAGGCAAGGATGATCCTGAATCTCCATGATGTGAAGTTGGATGCTCCCTCGAGTCTATCCTCAATCTTCAAGCCGTTCACCATCTTGACAAAGGTAGAGGTAGACAAAGAATTATAAAGAAGAGAATAGAATATTACTGTATAAACAAATCTGATCACGATCTTGTCAAACCCACTCTGATACCATGTTAAATTTAGTGATCAGATTAAATGCACAGAAAATTAATTCAAAATCAGACACAATAAGACAGCAGATGCCCTGGGAAAACCCTTCTTTTGAGGGAGAAAAACCCAGCAACAATATATCACTTGTAATTGAATTATCAATGAATGTCTCCTTTACAAAGAGGCCGATATAAAGGCCAAGAATGAGCACCACAATCTGATGCTAACACAGCAATGAAGTAACTCGGCCTTCTACAATAATATCGATCTGCTCTATAATGTATTTCTTCTTTTACTCTTGCTCGCACTTGAGAATATTTAACTATATGAACAAATGAATCTGAATGCTTGAATGATCGAATGGCACCTTCCTTATATACAATTCGGATGAGGAGACTTCAATAGATGTGTCCTTTCAAGTGTAATGTCGGCCTTCATGAAATGTGATGACTCTCCAAAAATAATCGCCGATTAGAGATGGGTCAGCCTCAACAATATAATAAACAAATGTTAAATATCATTTAATGAAAAATGTCTCTTAATAAAAAATCACTTTCCAATTTAAATAGCTGATAGGCTATTATTTAAATTGTCTTCATCGCGGGTTTGGAAGTAGAAGCCCGATGCTGCTAATAACATCAACATAATGTCCTCCAAATTCATTACCACCAAGGTTTGCTCACAAATACCAATTGCTCGAAATGTGAAAATGACCAAAATCAACTTGCATGCAACTCCCTGATGGAACTGCCCGAAAGGAGACGAGGGTTTTTGTTCCCAAATCTTGTAGTGAAAATCCAAGAGGGTTTTTGTCCTCGAAGATCTCCAATCAGCCAAGGGTTTTTGTCCTCGGTTGAGAAATTGAACACATGCTTAAAATTTCTAAAGAGTTGATTTGAAAATGATGAGAAGATGATGCCAAATGAATCCTAGCACTCTCCTTATGTAGCACTCCAAAATGAAGCCATGCGTTCAATTTCCTTAAATTTTTTATTTTATTTTATTTTTATTCTAGGTATTTAGAAATATTTTTTATTTTTATTTTTTTGATCCGTAAGGTGATATTTTTATAGATATTTAAAGAAAATTACAGTCGTCTGCTAGGCAGGAAATATTTCAGTGATAACCATTAGACAATCCAAAAAGAAGCTAACAAGATGCGCTCCATACAGTTCCAAACAGGAAGAGAAACGAAAACGAAGGAAATAAAACATAGACCTAACCTCCACAACAGCCAAAAAACCATAGCTCATGTTCGTAGATACAGCGAATACCAAGACAAGAGCTAGCAAACCAGACGGACAACAACCAATACCCCACTAATTCACCAGAAACCGTTTACCTCTGCAAAACAAATGAAACCTTCGACCCAATCCATTCCATCCACCGGCACTAATTTCATTTTACGTTTCAGAAACTCCACTGCCACATCTGCAAGCTTTCGGTGCCGAGATAATGCGGGTCCTTTGAGATCCAGAAGAAAAGGATAAACCTTGACCGCTTCATCAGAAGCCCATAGAGAAGCTAGGTCTGCAGGACGCGGGATACCCTTACCAGTAAAAGCTGCCTTCAAAGTCATTTCGAGGCCGCCAAGCAAGTCTTCCCGAAACATTCGCACCATCAATTCCTTGGCCACTGTCTTCGGGGTATCAAGATCCAAGAGCGTGGCGAGAAACCTGGATGAAATTTGAGCATTGTCACGGGCAAATTCTTTCCTGTCTAAGTGTCCTTCACCAAGGACCATCTTCACAGCAGCAACCGACGCCGGATTATCCACGAGCAAGATGCGCTTTAGTCGCTGGTCCGTGACCTCACGGAAGGCAATTTGCCTCTCCGTGGCCATTAAAGAAACAGGAGTATCAACACCGAAGGATTCAAGACCTTCCGCCGAGATGAGAATGATAAACTTCGACTTCAACTGTCTCTCCATTGTCAGGAATTTTCCAGTCGCACCCTGCAACAAAAACACAAAGGCAAAAACCAAAATGCAGAACCCATGCTTAGGAACGGACTTCGTAAGTTTAATAAAAACCCCGAATAATGATCCGTCAGACATCGCATATGGAAACAGAATTATGGCGAAGCAAACTGTCCTTGGCATAAGTAGAAATACAGCCCCCGTCCATCCAACTAAGAACTATAATCAATGCAATTAATGGAAATTTCCACTCGGCACGTCCGCGGACAGAATGAGGGAAGCCGTGCCCGACGTGTCACCCAGGCAACGCCATGAGAACTGAGCCCAACATGCCACTAAACCAACTCCAGAAGTTTCGAACTAATACAACGCCGATAAATCAAGCAAGGAACACCCGAATTCCGCCAAATTGGGAAGGTTTGATGTGACCAAAACAAGCCAAACCCGAATGCCACCTGTCCATCCCGTCCGCCACCTCACATCCACCCTGGACTCAATGCCTATGTGAGGGGCGAGGGGGAGCCCACCCATCCACCCACAATGAATTACATTTTTGGACAATCTTTGAAGCCAGGACCAATTACTCCCAAATTAGACAGTTGATCTGCTTCAGTATTACCTTCCCTGAGAGTGTGATTTAACATAACTTGCCCAAAGTTGTTTAACTGTTCCAAAGCCGCATCCAAAAAAACCCCCAGTTTCCAATTGCGAATCTACCTTGTCCTTAGAGCATTTATGACGACTGTTGAATCCCCTTCAATAACCAAGTTTTGAATGCCTAGTTCTTTGCTTAAATTGAGACCAAGAAGTAAGGCTTGAAATTTTGCTGCATTATTCGTACCATCTGCAAGAGGCTGAGCTAGTTTCCCCAAGACCGAGCCAGTGCAAGACCTTATTATGCAACCAGCTCCGGACGGTCCCGGATTCCCTTTGGAAGCACCATCAAAATTTAATTTGGCCCACCCCGGTTCAGGAGGGATCCACTTTGTCTTTTTACGTTGTTCAGCAGAAGCAGCTTTGCCTGAAAACTCCAGTGGAGGAGATTTGATTCCAAACCATTGTTTCATAATCCATGCATCCCATTTAGTGAAATTAAGTTTCTTGTTTTTCTCCTGCACCTGAGAATTGAATAGTTCTACAATGCAAGCCTCAATTTTACACTGTAGGCTTGGGATAGACAACTCTTTATCCTGAAAAAGACGTCTGTTTCTTTCCTTCCAGACTTCCCATAAAAGAATTGAAGGGGACATTTTCCAAAGATCTCCAAAGATGTAAGAATGATCATGACTTGGCCAAGAGTTTAAACAACCCAAAAGGGTGCCGGGGAGAGCAGAGGACCATCTTAATTTAGAACGTAGCCAACACCATAGCTGTTGAGTATATGTGCAATTCAAAAGTAAGTGATTCATAGTTTCCTCTGCCTCATGGCACAAAGGACATCTGGTTGGACCATGGTAACCCAGTTTAATAAACCTGTCTCCTGTAAGAATTCTGCCCTGCGCGGCCGCCCAAGTGAAAATCCCTGCTTTCGGTAAGCATGCCTTGTTCCAACAAAGGTTGCGAGGTAGTTCTGATTTTGATTCTAATGAAACTGATAACGCATTATATCCAATCTTGGCCGAGTAAACCCCATTTGGAGCAGCATCCCACCTCAATCTGTCTTCTCCCATTCTGACCCATATTCTACGCTTAGCCAACTCCCGCTCAAAAAAATTTGTCTCTTGATCACCCAAATTCAAGCATCTCACCGATTTCCATTTCAGGATACCATCCTCCGCATTTTCCGCGAAGTCTATATAATCCCTAACTTTCGAACCCCACATTTGCTTGGTCTTCTCCATTATTTTAGAAAGTTCAGGGATATTTGCTAATGCAAAGTGGCCTTCCCACGAATCCTCCCAGAATAACGCCCCTTTACCATCCTTCACCTCCCACGTGAGGAAGTCCGAAATCAGTTCTCTGCTGTTATTGATAAAATTCCAAATCCGAGAACCAAAAGGGAGAGTTTTTGCAGCTAGGAAATAATTTGGATCAGGAACCAGGTATTTTGCTCTGACAATCTTTACCCATTTTAGATGAGGTCTGGAATAGATAATCCAAGCAAGTTTAGCCCCCAAAGCCTTTATTTTAATATTAGTGTTTAAACTCTTTTTATTTTAATAATAATATTGTTAAGTTGCCCTTTAAATTAGAAATAGTTGGGTCCAACTTAATATAGTAATATTAATTATTTCACTTGCTTTATCCTTTAGACTACAAGAAATGGGGATAGTCTAGAGGTCTTTTCCATTTCTCTATTTTCGAAAAGGGGACATGATAGACAAGAATCTTATAACGACATAGTACAGAGTAAAAAGTTTGAAAAATGACCATCTTTTTCATAATTTGGGCTGTAATCAAAGTGCTCACCTTCCTTTGCTAAACTAGAAATTGTTGAGAGATCCTCAAGACCACCATCTTTGTTACTTGAAAGTTCTGAGCTAGAATCAACCAAAATATTCTCTTCAATTGCATGCTCATCAATGTTTTTGATTAATTAAGCAGGTGCTCATCAATTTTACTATCATGAAAATCAATCATATACGACAATGACTCATTCTTTGAAAGATCATTGGGTAGCTCATGGAGTGGAATGTTTATCTCCATGTTAGTCTCTTTGCATTCAACAAGTAATGCCTTTTCTTTGTGGACTTCATCAATAATTTGCTGGCATACACATTCATTAGAAATCAATAAAATATATATTTTTTGATAAGAGATCTTTAATTTCATCTTGCATTGCAGATTCCTTTGTAGCTTGTTGGACCTCTTTTTCCATTCTCTTTTCTTTTTTCTAAAAACATTTTCTTTGGCTCCTATTGAGTTCTTCTTCCTCTCCTAGGACCATATTTCATCTTTAGATCACAAAATTCTTGGAAAGTTAAATCATTACGAGTTGCTTGACTTTATCTATCATATTTATCATGGCAGGTGTCCATATCATTGACCATGCAAGGATGAAATTTCTGTTCTTTGTTGTTGATCCTCTTCCCTTTGTAGGAATTTGGCTCAAAAGGTCTTAGAGGGAGGGTTGATTGAAATCCTATCATTGGCTAAATTACTTCCTTCCCTTGAAGTATCTTGGATGGGTGTGGAGTCAAATAAAATTTGATTCAACTCTTGCAAGGCCTGTGCTATCTTTGACATATACTCTTTCATGGAAATTTGGAACTCCTTAGCTAAATCTCTTTGACTTTAGCTGGTAATTTCTTGCAAATTCATTTCTTCTCTCCTATCATAATCCGTGATTTCATCCTTTCTTCTGTCTCTTTGATGATATATGAATTCTCTTTCACTACCATTCATGAAGAAAAAATATGCATCCAAAAATTAGCTCTTCCGCATAGGTGGCGAGATTATTGCTCTGGTACCACTGTAATGTTCCCAATTAGATAACTCTAGGAAATGGATGATTTATTAAAAATGTGCAAGCTGAAACAACTATCAAATGACTAATGTAGATACCAAACCCTTGCTGATTAGCAATAATGCAATATTGTCAACCCTTGTAAATCAAACTTATACTTCCAAACAACAAATTCAAACCCTCATAATGCCAGTATACATCCTAAAATACAACATAAACAACAGATTTGAATTGTATGTGTCAAATATATCAAATATGACTGCTGATTTATGACTGATTTCTTATGGATAGTGATACTATAATTCACCAATGTTTATATAAAACCCTTACTGAAATTAACCAAAAATGAAAGTAGAATTGAATAATGAGTTGTTAAATAAATTATGACAGCAGCAATAAACATAGAAACACTAATAGAGAAACCCCATATTTTATTTTTATTTATGATAGCTAATGTAATTACTAATTAGTAGTAATGCATGCAACAACTGTTAAATTTAATGATCAGATTTAAATGCACATAAATTAATTCAAATTGAACACAATAACACAGCAGATACCCTGGGAAAACCCTCCTCTTGAGGGAGAAAAACCCAGCCAATAATACCACTTATATTATTGAAACTTAAAGAGAGTCTCCTTTACAATGAAGGCCAATAATGAGGCCAAGAGTGTGCACTACAATCTGATGCAATCACAGATACAACCAGATGCAAATCACAGATAATGAAACTCAGCCTTCAACAATCTGCACTTGATGAAGCACTGCTCTTGAATAGAACTGAAGATGAATATGGAATGCATACGAATGAATGAATGATGACAATGAGAGATCAATCGGCTATAAATACAATATGGAAGGGAGACGGGACCCTTCAATAACTCAAGTCGGCCAATCATAGAAAGTTGCGCCTCTTCTATAAAATCACATCTTTGATTAACAAGTCGGCCTCTACAAAATTCGTGCCTCTTCAAGAATTGACCCATTTAATATTTAACAAATGATAACTATTATTACCAAGGGTCGTGGCCAATCATAAAGATGAACTCAACAATTAAATAGACGGAAGGCTATTATTTAATTGTTCTTTGTGTGCGCGATCTGGGCTGGAGTATGAGACTGACGCTGCCATAAAACATCAACAACAACAACAAACCATCGCAAATTACCAATATTAGGTCTGCAAATGATCCAAAAATGCCTTTCAATCAGCTAATTATATATACATACAAATATGGATCAATCCAAATATCCATAAGCTGAAATCTTCAATAAATCATTGTAGCAACACTATAGCAAGCTGAAAATGATTTCAATCTATAAGCCCATGTGCAATCCATGAATAGAATTGTCTCAAATAGAGGTGAAGGTTTTTGTCCCTAAATCCAACTATAGAAAGCCAAGAGAGTTGTTGTCCTTCGGATCTCCAACACCAAGGATTTTTCATTCTTGAATGCTTCAATCTCCAAAATGGAAGGAATAATGAAATGGCAAAATTAAATGATTTGCTTTGAGCCTTGACCTCTCTTTTATAGGTGCCTATTTCAGGCCTCCATTTTATTTTAATTTACTTTTCCATCCAAGTATTTAAAAACACTTTTAAATTACATGTAATGGCCTTTTTTGAATTACATTTTGAATAAAGTGTTAAAAATAATTATTAAACATTACTTAGGACCTATAATAATATTCAAGTTGTCCATTTGAAAATAAAGTGATTGGTCCCAACTTAAAATATTATTAATTCATTTAGTTCTGAAAAAGAGACATAACACTTACACAACAAAAAGGATCTAATGTTTCCTCAACAATGTCAAAATTATTCTTTACAAACAACTATTTCTCTATTTACGTAAGTATAATATTCAATAGAAAAAAGGGGACTACAATCATTTTACACATAGTAGCATTCCATTTACACATTATTAACAGGGAGTGGCAGCATGCAAATGTAATTAAATTACCTTAGTTCAAAATGGGAAAAACTTTGGAAAAACCTAGGAAACTGATAAACAATATAATATTTATTAAAATAGAAAAATACTTAATTTTGTTATATCATGTCAAATATAACTGTATAGAGATTATAAATAAACTGAGTTATCGGTTTTGGTATGGGGTTAGGTATGTCGATATGACAATTGTTTTTTCCTTGGGTGCAATATGGCTGGGTAGAATTGTATTATATATATATTAATATTTTAAAATTATAAAATATAAAAACAATGATATTCATAATTTGCAAAAATGAAGACTCATAAATGCATAATTCAGTGACTTGTCAAATGGCAGTACATAATGAAAATTACAATCAATATCCAATAATCTTCGTATTGCTCTTCATCAAGAGCATCAAAGTCAACATTTGGTTCAATTTCATTTGAACCACGATGAGTTAGAATGCCACTTCCATTAGCCATGTCATATGTAGAAGTTGCCTCATCTAAAAAGATTTTTGGCAAGTTGTGTTATAATAACCTCTATGTCAGCACACTTAAGAGTTAGATCCCAATTTCACCCCCTCATTGTAATCAAGTCTTTTATGTGACAAGAGATCTATTGTACCCCAAATTAAAATTTTTGCTACACAGGCATTTTGAAGAAATGGTCAAAAGTCTTGTTAGAATTGTCAAAAGGTAAAAAATTATGTCTTGCATGAGGGTCAAAAACTCAAAATTTTCAAAATCTAACGATCTGGGTCTACTCATAGCGATGTAGTCAAGAAAACCCAGATCTCAGTTTTTTGGCCCTAAATTTTAGGAAAATTTCTATTTTTAGAAACTTTCTAAAAATAGAAGGTTTTTCTGGGTTTTTCTCAAATGGATGTTGGCAAAATTTTCTAAAAATAGAAAATTTCTAAAAAATAGAAAATTTGGCTTCCAGGGTTCAAACTAATTTTGATTGGCTTAAAATACTTCCTCATCAGGCTGGTCCAGTCAGAATTGTCAAAAGATTAGTTTTTCCCTGGTGGTTCAATTCTACTTTTTTAGAAGCTAAACAGGAGCTCTGAGGCCATTAATGGAGGTCACTCAATTGCTAGGTGTCAAATTCAGAGTTTCAAGCACTGCACAGATCATGGCAATGGCGAAGATGATTGAGAAATGAAGAACGAAGGAAGGAGGTTGATGAATTCATGAAAATTGCAAAATTTTGACTTAGTCTGGAGAGTTCAAGTGCCCCTGCCTAGTCTAAGCACCTAGGATTCTATGCCTTAGTCATTTTTCAATCTTCTGCTGCCGAGCACGAAGCAAAACGAAGAAGAGTTGAGAAATGCTAAATAAAAACTATCTATGGCAAGCTTAGGTGCTCCTGGTAGCCAGGGGTGCCCAGTCTTTCAAGGCACCAATTGATGGAGTTAGGGTTTGTGCTCCCAGACAATGTTGCCTAGAATTCAGCATGCTCTGCAGTGAATTCATTAGCATGGTCATCGGATCAATCAGTCAGCTGAAATTCAAGATTGAACGGAGAAGTCTTGGCAAAGAAGTAAATTGCAAATCTTAAAAAACATAGAAAATATTCTATCTGAAATCTTTGGGTGCCCTAGGTAGCTAGGGGGGCCTAGGGTTTTGAGCTACCTGATTCAGTGATTAGGGTTTGCAAATATGACCATTGTCTTCAGAATTCTACCAGCTATCTAGTGGATGTCTTCACTAGATCATCAGATCCTTCAAGCACCCGCAGTTTCAGATCAAATGGAGGGCATAACATGAGGTTTCAAGTTTGAAAGATGAAAATGCTCAAAAAATGACTAAATCTGGAGAGTATGGACGCCCTAGGTAGCCAGGGTCGCCCAGGCTTTTGAGGGGCTAAAAGTGACAATTAGGGTTTGTAATCTCCAAGAACATTTCTTCAAATTCCAGCAAGCTCTCCAACGAAATCAACGGTGAATTCATCAGACTTGCCAGTCATCCGATATTGCAAATCAAACAAGCAGAGAAAAGTTGAAAGCAAAGTTGAAAGTCTCAAAAAATAATCTTTGGAAGAGTTGGGCACCCTAGGTGGCTAGGGGTGCCCATGATTTTGAGGGCTCAGATGATATTTTTAGCCAAAGCTGTCTCTAGGATGATCTTGTCAAATTCAGTCAAGCTTTGTGATGGATCATTTAGCCAATTCACGAGATCAATCTAGCGTCGGGGAATTAAAGATCAAACTGAGGTTAAAATCAAGCAAAATTTTGAAATTTCAAGAAAAAGGCTAAGTCTGCCAAGAAGGGTGTCCAAGTTTTTCATGCCTTAGAGAAATTTCTAAATTTTCATCATTCAACTTCCAAACAATGTCCACATTCGACAAACTTGCTCAAGATTGCCTTCAAAAGATTTAAAGTTGGAGAATAAAGCGTTTTATTTATCCTTAAAACCTATAAAAGAAGGCTTTGGATTTCATTATTCACTTTTTGTAGGTTGGCATCCAGAGGAAGAAAAGTATCTTTTTTTTTCTCATCAAGATTTGAAGGCCAAAACATGGTGCTTTTTCAAAGTTCTTCATATTTTCATGATCAGTATGCACAGAGGCTCGCTTTTTCATGCTTCAAATTTCTAGGGCATCAATTTTCAGAAGAAGTGCAGTCTCTTTTTTAGTTTTCAACAATCTGGGTCAGCTTGGTTCATGATTCCCTACAACTTTGGGAAATTTTTCAACTTTGAAGAACCTACTTTTTCCTCGCATGTCCAAGAAATCTAAAGTATTTTCCAAATCTGATGAATTGGGTTCATTCAAAAAAGTGATTCTGCACAAAACTCAGCTCTCAGCTTTTTTCGGGAAAATCCTAAAATTTTAGGGTTTCTGCCTTTTCAACTAGCCATCAACATTTTCAAAAATCAAATGATCTAGGTCTCTTTGCAACGAGATTCTACACAAAACCCATATCTCAGATGATTTTTGAAAAATCTGCCCGTTTGAAGAAGAAAAATCAACAAGCTATTTTTAGCTTTTGTGTAGAATTTGTCCGAGCATAGTCGAGTTTAAAGTCAAACTTCAAGTTTTTCAGCATGCAGTGTTCTCCTATGGAGTTCAGAGTCAAACAAGTGTTTTATCATAATTATCTGAATAGACAATGTTGAGAAGTGCTTTTTTGTAATGACTAACCCTAAATATATATTTTTTTGAATTATGCTAGTCTGCTGTTATAATTTACTGAGTGTGTATGCCAAGAGTTTTTAAGATTTTTCTCATAGTTTTTTCAACATGCAAAGGATAGAAAAATAACAAGAATCTAGCTTGAAAAATTAGAAGTTTTCAATATTGGATTGCAGCCATATAAACCAGAAATCTAACAGATTATTTCAACCTTTAAGTATTCAGAAACATTTGACAAATAGGCCCAAAAAAACAATGAATAACTACAGATTTAAACGTGTTCTTTTCAGACCTGCTTCAGGACAACAAACAGCAATGATAGAGCTTCCAAAGCATCGATCAACACCAAGTTATGAAGCCGATTCTACCTTAACTGTCAACGATTGATTGCTCAAAAATCAGTCTTCAATGATGAGCTGATTAAACCTTTAAGAGCAATGGAAAGACAGGATTTTCAGCACCTGCCCTAGCTGTCCAAAGCTGTAGTTCGATTTAGGCCCTTAAAATAAATCAAAACCCTTTTAAAAAATGTATACATAGGCTTGATGGAGACGCCAAGAGAAGTGCCTTCAAAGGTCAAAATCCAAAATGTAAATCAAACTTCAATAATGATAATATCATATTTTTCAAACACCCAGAACAATGCACTCCTTGCAAGAAGTTGACTTGTTTTAGAAAATTCAAATCCTTCACCAATTTTCACAATCTTGTGCTTGAAATGATCGGCTTGTGATAAGAAAACTTATGAACCAATACCCATCATGTAAGCTATCTGCATTTTTGAGAAAAGAGCTGATATGTGAGATTTTGGTCCAAAGACATGACACTTGAAAATGATTATTTTCTCGCTAGAATCATCAAGAAATAACTCCAAACTGAATCCAAGCTATTTTCACTCCAAAATCCAACTAAAACCCATCAAAAGGTTGAACTATTATCATTTTCTGAACTGAAACCAATTTCTTTGTAGTCCGAATGAAGCTCCTGAATGAAGCCTCCAAAAATCCTCTCTTGATGTGATCTTCCACACATGGGGAAAGGCGATCTTGTAGAGGTTTTCGTCTCAACAAGTCGAATCAACCCTAGAGCCAAGCTCCAAAGCTAATGCTTAAGCAAATATCCAAACATCCATAAGCTGAAAATGACTTCAAAAGAAGTTTTTATAAACATTTCTCCAGCAACCCTAAAAAGCACGCCAAAACTCCCTTGCTTTTGATTTTATTTCATTTTTAATATTTTGTCTTCACACTTTGGCGTCCCAAAAAGGAGGCATTAAAAAATATCTTTTAATCTTAACTTTTGCTTTAGCCTTTTGAAATAAAATAAACTTTCATTTATTACCTTAGGCGTCCATCCCCCTTTTTGCAATATTAAATATTTCAAAGCTCTTTAAAATGACTTTAAGTCATTGAACTAAGCGCCATGGTACAAAAATTGTGCCCTTCATGACCCTCAACAATTAAATATAAAGCTACTTTATAATAGACCTTTTTTCGAAGCATAAATCAAATATTAAAGTGATTTAGCTTTAGTAACTTTATATCAACTGAATTTGTGCTACTGTAACCCTCCTGACTGGGACCTGTTGACCCAAATTGACTGACCATTTTTAGAAAGTGTAATGTCCCCCTTTTAGCTTGATCTTGTTTGTTGAGGAGTTAGCCTATTTTTTGACCCTTGTAGGCTGACAGTTATGGATAGAGGGTCCTTTGTGGCAATTACTCTGTGATTAGAGACATTACTCCTCAGCTGGATTCAGGTTTTGGCCTTTACACAAGTTATTTGACTCAAATTGGCACACTTACTATTTATAGTAAGTTACTATTTTGGGAGAGCCAGGGTTTCTATTAATAGCAAGGCACCTGAACAGAGCATATTTGCATTGTCGACCTTTGATTGGGCCTTTGCAATTGTTTCTAGACTCAGTGGTGTGTACTTACTATTTATAGTAAGTCAGCTATCAGGAGCTACTATCTTTGGCAGGGCATCTGATCATTCAAAGTGTGGCAAAATTGACCTTGGTTTCAGTTGGCAAGGCTAATGGATGAGTATTTAAGGAGATATTAATATTAAAGGTGTCATTAATGATATTTTAATTAAAGGGGTTATAATATAAAGTTATAAATTAACTTTATATTCGAATGGGGCCAATGACACATTAAAAGTGTATTTAATGTTATTAAATGATTATATGCACATAAACCAAGGTAATGAGAAGGCATTAAATGCAAGATGAAGATTATATTATTTAAATGATTTTTAAAAGCCAAAATGGGTCAATTTTCTCAAGGAGGCTATAAAAGCTTTCAAAGGGAAAAAAGAATTCATTCTGATGATTATTCAACTTTGTCTGAAAACTTGAAAGCTTTGCAGTTTGTGAGAAACTAGGGTTTCTGCAGATTTCATCAATATTTAGGCTGTGGAGAATGAAAACTCTTCATAGACCAGCATTTTGAGGTTGTGAGAGACCAGTTGAAGATTGCTCATTGTGCTGGCTTCATCCAGAGGTCAGATTTGTGCTTAAAATTGAAGAAGATATTAAGGGTTTGATCAGATTTAATCAAAGAAGGGCAATAATTGTTAAGGTTGCATTTATTAATGTTTGGTGGATAATCTTGAGGCCGTACAACTGCTGCAAATTCAGGCCGTACTTCTCTAGCAGGTGGCGTCCTTTCTCCTAGAGCTGAAACGCCTTTCTTCTTGGCTTCAGACTTGCATCATTGGAGGCGGCTAGGTTATTAGAGGCTTCTTTAGCCATTTTCAAGGTGGAGAATTATCATCCTTGGCTGGTTTGAATTTCTTAAGGTTCTCCTAGGCGGCTGCAATGTAATTTCCAGATTTTTGCAAGGGTTTCATTATTGCAAAATCGGGTATGCCTTTGTATGAAATAAGCCTCGTGAATGTTATATTATCAATAAAAGTTTATTGTAGCTTCTTTACAATTAGTTTGCTTGATCTTTTATTATTTTTATTTCAAATTCCTTTTGCCTAGCATACTTTATTCAAAAATCATAAAATGCCTATATGATAAAAAACACCAAGAAACTACAAACCATCAAAACACAAAACAAAATCGCATTATTTAGCATAGTTTGGGGTTGAGAGACACCAGGTCTCTTACAAAAAGTACTAAAATAGTAAATTGTGCCCCTAAAGCTTGAGCCGAAGAGAAACTGAGGTGCTCGAGATGGCTCTCCGAAGATCGAAACACCACACCAGGCCCCCTGCTAAAAATAGCACTTACTAAAAATATTAAGTGTGCTTGAATCAACCTGACTGAAAGAGGACGTAAAAATGGGAAAATTACAGTCCACCCTTCCCAAAGATTGCTTGTCCTCAAGCAATGCCAGTAAACTCTGCAATCCACATCCAAATCCATGGCGCAACCCGAAATGATTCCCGGGTCCCAAATAATTCTAGGTGGCCTGTAACCCCAACTGCTCAAATCCCTGCCTTGCAAAGCACCTACACCTGAAGTCTCTTGAATGTCACCTGTAAGAAGAGTGATAAAGTGCCACCAAAACTCAGCCCACTCCTTAGAAATATTTCCCTCAAGAGAACCAAGTTGGGGTGCCACAAAAGTAAACTTAGGAAAAACCACATTGGCTCTCTCATTCCAAACGGTCGCTGCAATAGAACTCAGTGTGATTTCCGAGTTCCAAGTGAGTCTCAAAAAAGTGTCACCATGCTGAAGTTGCGCCACACTGATCGTAACAGACCATCCAATTTCACCCAACCGCATTCTCCAATCCTGGACCATCAGAGAAATAAGATCATCAAAGCTCGAACTAAAAAACTCGATGAGACTGAAATCAATGTCATGGAATATGCCCTGCCACAGCAACTCAAAGAAGGATGCGTCAATAAATTCACTGCCCACCACATCCTTGGTCTCCATGTCATGTCCCCAAAATTGTGGCATTAAAATAACAAAATATGTTTAATCTTAACATTTGATATCAGTATAATTATGATTGTCAAAGATGATATCATAATTATAATTATGATTATATTCCCAAAATATAAATATTAGTTTAATTATAATCATCATCATAATAATATTAAGCAGATTAAGCAAGATATTGTGGTTTTAGTCTCTGCAATAATCATAATATAGTATAAGGAGAGTAATTAAATATTATAACTATAAAAATAAATATATATCAAAAGATGCATCATAATAAAAGTAGGTATTATCATCACCGATGATATGAAGCCAAGCAACTTTCCCATCTCAGAGTCACGACTCGGGCAGAGGGTCATGATCTTCAAAAGTAGATTAAAGGCAAGCTATCCAAATTGTTGGGAGAGAGAGCATGGCATTCATAAACTTCACGTTACTGACAATACTGTACTGTTAGCATATGCAATGATGGTATGAAGAGATGGAGGCACACGAAGCTCCATTCTAGAAACTGGGAGAGATTGCCAACTACTGTATGAAATATAGATTTGTGTTGTATAAACCAGTTTGTAGATAGCGATGGAGCGAGAGTTGAAGGAAAGTAGACATCAAAGAGATAGGAAGATATGGATGCCTATTGCAGATAGAACAGAGGAGAGTCCAAAGTTATCACCACAGAGGTTTAGGGTTTTCTATTATAAACTTCCGCCACCAGTAGTATTCTCCTTTGCATGCAATCTGATAAACTCCCAATAGAGTTACCTGAGAATAGCTCTAGACAAGCAGCGACAATAGTGAATACATAAGCGAATAACACTTGGGAGCCAACTATTGTATGCGAGAAGGCAGCAATAGATATGATGCTTATAGACAGGAAGTATTGTAATTCGAATGAGTGAAGCAATTTGAGAGTTAAGGGAGACGTTTTCAGAGTAGTGGTGAATGGAGTCTAATTACCACTGAATGGTCAAACGTTGTCACTGCAGTGCATAGCGATTGTAGGAGTATGGTTGTATTGGACGTAATTACATAGCAAACGGTTCTTGAAGGAATCTCGATACCCTCGCATCTACGTTTGATGGAGTTGTTGTGTCCAGTTCGGGCCTTGGTAACGAATGTTGGGAATGGTTCCACATTGCTCGGGTCTTGGTAATGAGTTACCTTGGTGATTGGAGGCAACTCAATACTAACGCATTCATCTTTTCCTTCATGTATTCGCTAGTCCCCGAGTAATCAAGCATCTAAGGAATTATCGGATTGTCATAAGCATTCAGTCTATTGATATCACCTACGGGCTAAGACGGCATTCCTGGGTTGAATATGCATTGCTATCATTGGTTATATATATATTTCTGAATGAAGGATAAGAGAATAAGGGAATAAGATATATATATAAATATCCGAGCAAACAAGAAGAAAGATCGGAAGTATAGGATAAGAAATGTCTGTAGAATGCTTGTACAAGTCTACAGACCTGCCACTTGATAGGTATGAGTTCCATTACAAGAGGGATTAATATAATAATGTGCAGAAGGTAAGAATAGTGGATTAGGTATATTATTCATTTAAATCCTCAGTTGATCTTAAAAGATGTGATTACTAGAATTTGTTGATCTCTAATGTTCCCAATACCTCTTTAAGGAAGACTTTGAATGTAAGCTTCAGGTTTTAGTGATTCCAGCCGAAAAGGGGACATTACACTCCATGAAAATCACCCTGTTCAACTATAAGAGATTACCCTCGACATGATTCCACATGATAACCAAATTGTTTAACCAATCTTCCACTGCCACAACATTGAATTCAACCAACCAAATAAAGCCAATGCTGAAGCTAGCCGAAATCATGACATTAACATTCAACCTCCGAGTGTCAAAAGGAAGGTCCAAATCACACCAACTTACCCAAACCACTGCAACATGCACTAGAGTGGAAAAAATGAATGGGTAAATAGCGTGTGGATGAACGCTCATAGCCAGCTGTCCCAAGGCCTGCCCAACCACAAAATCAAATTGCTCACTAAAATATGATGTCACATCCAATGAGAGGAAATAGTGGCAGCCATAGGAAAATCCAAATCCCACTGGAAAAAGTGGAGAGACGTGTATGAAGGTATGAATAGAGTCATCTCCTGGAATGAAGTCATCTCCGCTGTCAAGCCTTAACCATAAACTACTCCATTGCTGAACTTAGAGAACCATCCAACTCGTCTGCGAGTTTGATGACAAAGTCATGTGCAAGCTGGTCGGAGTATGAACAGCAGTATCAAAATCAGAAGTAGACCCACTATGCCAATTCCATGACAACACCTCATGTCTAGAAATTGCACTTGGGTCCCAAGCTTGGTTATCCAACTCACTCGCATCATTGGACTTGCCCAAGTCTCCATCTTCAAACTCAAAAAGTGGGTTGTCAAGAGTTGAATCAGCATCCAATTCAAATGGAGGATTAACAATGACTCGAAGGTTATCCTCAACTCCCAATCTAAAACAGTCCTCTTGCTGATCCGAACTCATATCTTCAGATTTTCTTGGGCAATGAGCAAGGTCATACTCCTCTTGGATGTGTTCAAGCTCCATCATTACTTGTTTGATTTCGTTTGCCCTTTCTATACCTTCTTGCTCATGTAACTGTTGGGTCACAACGCTGATCATTTGCTACAAGAAGTGCTTCCTGGACACTTTCCAAAGCAATCTTCGTGGAGTTAAGCTCAACGGTGAGCTCACTAACCTCTCCCCTTAATTGCTTAGTCAAAGATAAGGTGTCATCGACAAACTTAGTAGCCATATCTTTATCATGCATGATGTGTAAGTAAGCTGTTTTTAACTCTTCCATAAAACTCTTCAATGCATGTAAATCAGCCAATGAAACATTCAGCTCACTTTGTCCCTTAGATGCATTGTAAATTAAATTTTGTACATGTGTGTACTTGCTGTCCATACTAGATAAAACATGCACCTCATCTTCAAGGGTTACCAAGAGCTGTCTCTTCCAATCACGATCAAACGAAAGTGATGAACTGCTGTTTTGTTGCATGCCCAAATCTGATTTTTCATACTTACTATCAATGTCTCTATCGCTATCCCAAATTACTTGGGCCTCTCCCTGTTCCTTCTCAAAAGTAGATTGTGAATCCCAAACAACAAGGCTGCTAATTCTTGCAATGTAAAATCTGGTTTGGTTTCTTGTTCATAAACAACTTCATCAACACCATCTAAGTTTTCTTCCTTGCATAAATGTGGGGCTGAAATAAGGGGAACACTATAGTCAAAAGGAGATTCATCCCATTCTAGTCCTTTGTCATACTTGCAAGCCAAGTCACTTGTCTCCCAATGCACTTGGGTCTCTTCCCCTTCATTCCCAATAACATACCGTGAATCAAACTCAACCAAGCTGCAAGGTCTAAACTCAAACTCAACAACTTGCCAAGTGAAATCTGATTCTTTTTCAAGGTTAAATTCAGCTCTTTCAAAGCCACCCTCTATACTAGACTCTCGGGATGAAGTAAGGACTTCATTACTAACCAAAGTAGTTTCATCCCATGGTGAATCCTCATCATACTTAGGTGCCATCACAACCGGATCCCATGTGAAGAAATGCTGATCACTCTGTTTAGTAGATAAGTAATCTTTTTGCTCCCCATAAGCAGTTGCCTTTCCGAATAAGTCATTCTCCATCTCATTATCACTGGAGTCATCATAATCATCTCTCTCCCTAGACTTGGTTCTGAGTTCAAACTCAAAGCCTCCTGTGTTATCATCACTGAAGAGGAAAGAATGATCATCAAAGGTTAATTTGGAAGCATCCTCATTTATTATTTCTTTGTGCCCATCATCCAAAGGTACCTTAGTGAACTGGTCATCAAAATCTGCTCCAATGAAAACACCAAGGTAGTCATTAGTCTCAGAGTCATCACTAGATAGATCTGAACTAGGATCCAAGGTTTCCGTTTTGTCTTTCCCTTCATGCATAACCTTATCTGTAGTGCTTTCATGAATGACCCAAGAATCGACCATAGGCTTAATCTCACATTCCTCAAGCTCCAAATCAACTACTACATCTGATTTTTCTGCTGCAAACTCCTCTTCGATCACCTGCTCTTGACTGATCGCATGGTGACTCAACTCTACCACCTCTCTGGAAAGTATTTTTGGTTCCTTCTTGTCAAACTTCTCTATGAGTCTCTCAGTGAACTCAGTATACGATGTAATCTGAGTATTTTCCAAAATGATCATATCATGATACCACCACCTATGTGCAGCTCCGTCAAGGTGCATAGTAGCATATTTTAGGGACTCTTCTTCAACCTTCCATCAAAAATCATTAATGTGTCCTCTATGGCCCCTGTTGGGCGTATGACTCATCCTGAGCTCTATATAATCCCGTAGTGACATGTCATGCTGGAAATTGGGACCTGCAACCAACCAATCTTTCTTAAACTATTCCTATTACTCAACTAAAGTGAGTTCTATTGAAGCTTCTATTCTTGGTGGAGAGTTAGGCATACAGGGTCTTGTCATGACTCCATTCTGCTGATTATTCACTCTGCTTTGCTCAACTTTGTTACCCTGTCCCATTTTGTCCATTCTTTGTATAAGCTGTGCCATGCGTTGATTGATTTCCTGTGCTAACTGAGTGGATTTATCTTGTTCCTTGACCAATGCTTCCAGGAGTTGGAACATACGATCACCCATGTTTTCTTATGTCTTTCTTTCATAGTCTCTAATGCTCAAAATTTTTTTATCACCCACTGGCAGGCAGGATGGTTAGAGCTCTGATACCATTGTAATGACTAACCCCAAATATATATGCCAATCTGCTGTTTATTGAGTGTGTATGCCAAGAGTTTTAAAGATTTTTCTCATAGTTTTTTCAACATGAAAAGGATAGAAAAATAACAAGAAGCTAGCTTGAAAAATTAGAAGTTTTCAATATTGTATTGCAGCCTTATAAACCAGAAATCTAACAGATTATTTCAACCTTTCAGTATTCAGAAATATTTGACAAATAGGCCCAGAAAAACAATGAATAACTACAGACTTAAATGTGTTCTTTTCAGACCTGCTTCAAGACAGCAAATAGCAATGATAGAGCTCCCAAAGCATCGATCAACACCAAGTTATGAAGCCGATTCTACTCTTAACTGCCAACGATTGATTGCTCAAAAATCAGTCTTCAATGATGAGCAAATTAGACCTTTAACAGCAATGGAAAGACAGGATTTTCAACACCAGCCTTAGCCGTCCAAAGCTGTAGTTCGATTTAGGCCCTTAAAATAAATCAAAACCCTTTCAGAAAATGCATACATAGGCTTGATGGAGACGCCAAGAGAAGTGCCTTCAAAGGTCAAAATCCAAAATGCAAATCAAACTTCAATAATGATAATATCAGATTTTTCAAACACCCAGAACAAGGCGCTCTTGGCAAGAAGTCAACTTGTTTTAGAAAATTCAAATCCTTCACCAATTTTCACAATCTTGTGCTTGAAATGATCGGCTTGTTATAAGAAAAATTATGAACCAATACCCATCATGTAAGCTATCTCCATTTATGAGAAAAGAGCTGATATGTGAGATTCTGGTCCAAAGACATGACACTTGAAAATGATTATTTTCACACTAGAATCATCAAGAAATAACTCCAAACTGAATCCAAGCTATTTTGACTCCAAAATCCAACTAAAACCCATCAAAAGGTCGAACTATTATCATTTTTTGAACTGAGACCAATTTCTTTGTAGTCCAAATGAAACTCCTGAATGAAGCCTCCAAAAATCCTCTCTTGATGTGATCTTCCACACACGGGGAAAGGTGATCTTGCAGAGGATTTTGTCTCAACAAGTCGAATCAACCCTAGAGCCAAGCTCCAAAGCCAATGCTTGAGCAAATATCCAAACATCCATAAGCTGGAAATGACTTCAAAAGAAGTTTTTATAAACATTTCTCCAGCAACCCTAAAAAGCACGCCAAAACTCCCTTGCTTTTGATTTTATTTTATTTTTAATATTTTGTCTTCACACTTTGGCGTCCCAAAAAGGAGGCATTAAAATATATCATTTAATCTTAACTTTTGCTTTCGCCTTTTTAAATAAAATAAGCTTCTTTTATTACCTTAGGCGTCCATCCCCCTTTTTGCAATATTAAATATTTCAAAGCTCTTTAAAATGACTTTAAGTCATTGAACTAGGCGCCATGGTACAAAAATGGTCTCCTTCATGACCCTCAACAATTAAATATAAAGTTACTTTATAATAGACCTTTTTTCTCAAATATTAAAGTGATTTAGTCTTAGTAACTTTATATCAATTGAATTTGTGCTGTTGTAACCCGCCTGATTGGGACCCGTTGACCCAAATTGACTTACTCTTTTTAGAAAGTACTTAAAATAGTAAATTGTGCCCCTAAAGCTTGAGCCAAATAGAAACCGAGGCGCTTGAAATGGCTCTCCAAAGACCGAAACACCACACCAGACCCCCTGCTAAAAATAACACTTACTAAAAATAGTAAGTGTGCCTGAATCAACCCAACCGAAAGAGGACGTTTAAAAAATAGAGACATTACATTTTCAATACCACCTTCATAAAAAATATCACCATCTCAGTCGAAGAACGTGAAAGGGTGTGGTATGAGCAAAATGACAAGTATTGGAAAAGAGTTGTACAATACTCCTCCATTGAAAAATCAGAAGAAGTATCAGAAATATAAAAGCTGCAGAAGAAACGGAGGAATTTCAGAAGATGGTCACACACAGGGTAAAAAAGATATGTTGAAGCAAGATGATTTATTTATCAAAGGTCATCACTCCAGTTGCAGAGCCGCTGAAAGTATCAAGATTTGATAAAGCAACTGAAGATGTCAAGGATTTTCTAATGTTCGATTGCAAAAGGCAAAGAAATACTGGAAAATCGGAATATTGCTATAGATAGTATCAATGCACCTGAGAAAGAGGCAGTTGCCAACTTTTTGGCGGATTTAGGTTCCCAAATACCAATGGATGGGTTATCTTATCAAGACAACAAAGATCTCCAAAGATAGATTTAAAGCAGTAGTTAACTTGAAGCTTTCTCCGAGCTTTCTTTCTATTCTTGTCTAATCCTTATCCATCCTTTGTGAAAGAGAGAGAATCAAGATGTAATAGTTGGCACTTTCCCTGTTTTTTTTGCTGTCATAGCTTGTTAGATAGTTATCTTGTTTTAGTTTTAGAAATAAAGCTTGCATGTTGGCAAGTCTTGTTGTAAAAGCAAGGAGATTTTAGGGTTCCCTACTCCTCTACTTGTGTATAAATAAGGGTAGCCTTGCCCATTTTCCTTTAACCGTGCTTGTGATAACAAAACACTGAGCCTACTAGTGCCTTCTAATTGTTATTCAGTATTGTTCACTTAGTGTAAGAACAAGCTTGTATGCCTCTTTTAGCTGCAAGTTATTGTTCAGTTCATATGTTACTTGTGTCAATGTATTCTGGTTGATCGCTAAGCTGTAAGCCTGTTATTGCTACAATCTTGCTGTTCCAGAAGTGTGATCTTTGTTCCTTGAAATTTGAGAAAATAAAATCTTATGCCTACTTTGCTTTGATCTACTTTCTCAAATTTCCGTTTTGTGTTCTTATATAATCTTTATTTCAGCTTGCATTGAAAGTATAGCAGATGTGCATTGGAAGAAAGTTTGTTTAAGTATTTGTGTCAAAGAATCATTCCTTGTTCATTTCTAACTCTCAAGCTCTGTGTTTACTTGAGTGGTTAGAAACGTCATTAGAGTAGGCTTAGTCGTATTTGAAGTTCAAAAGAGAATCTCAGCTACTTCGCTTGAGTTTTATAACCTTGTGCTCTTAGCTGAACAAAAATATTGGCAAATTAGTTTTCGTTTACTTTCTTTAAGCAACATCACCAAAGAGGGAGCTTCCCCTCCTAATTCGAAGAGCAATTTATCTGTGGATAGCTGCTCGCTTCTAATCCACATTCCAGAGATGCAAATTGAAATGCCAACAAGATCATAATATCTAGTGGGGGGCTCACGAGTGGAGACCTCAATGGGGTTGAGGGGCAGTGCCTTTCATTGGGGTTTGAGGGTAATACCCCTAGTAGGGTCAAGGTGTAGTGCCCCTTGTGGGTTTGGGGGCAATGCCCCTAGCAAGGTTGAGGGGTAGCACCCCTCATGGGGCTTTAAGTGAAATTAGGTATTTGGTACTTATTTGTCTATAAATATATTTAAAAAAATGTTTTTTTTTGGTTTTTTTGTTTGGAAAGCCCTTGGGCCCCCTTAGGTTTGCTTGAGAGTGGCTTGGGTTAGGACCCACAGGGAACCCTGGGTGCCCAAGTAGGACCGTTGGTAAACCTAGGCTGCTATTGTTGCAAGAGCTGCATCTAGACCAGTTTGGTATAGGATTGGGACTCCACATGGTGTACCTGGTAGCTTAGTAAATAAACATAGTACATTCAAAAAGTCCAATTATAAAATAGGAGCACGTGTTTTTCAAAAAGCTATTTTAGTTTCATTTAAGAAGTTTTTGTAAAATCCAAAATAGTGATCCTAAAATGGTAAGTGTTATCTTCATGGTGCACACCCTTTAGGAGCAGCCCCATGTTATTTTTAATCTAAACACAAATAAGAGTATAAATTAAGAGAAAAACCCTTATCAGTGTTTAAAATTTTAACTCAAAATCAAATCTATTAAGAGTAAAATTTAATGTCATGCCCCCGAAATTGTAAATGTTAAATATGAGATGTTGACAAACAAATAACAAAATAAATAAATATTAACTATAAAAATTCAAATATTATTATAAATAATTATCATGCAATTATCAAAAGAATAATTGATATTATTAATATCTGATTAATACTAAAATATTCACACAGTAAATATTTACAATTATTAATATTAACAATTATTAATATTATTCACTATATTAACATCTGAGTACTAAGTAATAATTTTATTAATATTATTTACTATTATTAACATCTATGAAAACACCGATTAATAAATAACAAAAGCAGCAATCACCAAATGAAATCACAAGAGTCAAACAAAAAGGCCCCACCGATCAGACTTAGACTAATTAAAGGAAGCAATTAGAAGAGGTGACGATTCCAAGGAGACATCAATAGCTGAAAGGTTGCAACTTCTCCAAGGGATCGCAAGGTATTTGAAGAAGACCCAAAGTCATTCTAGGGGGCATCGAATAAAAAGAAGAACATATTCCTGACAAGGGAATCATTTAATAAAAAATACTCTCAACAATCTGTTCACCAAGAAATACAGAAAATCGGTGGCTGAGAAAAGGGAGAAACATAAGTATCGTGCCTAGCAGAAAGAGAAGGAAATAGACTTCTTGCAAATCGATCACAGGTAAGTAAATTATATTACAAAATAAGTAATTGCAGTTTATGTTGAAAGTCAATCAAAGAGTAAATAAATGGTAATAAATGAATGCATAGTAAATAAATCAAGTATTTAGAAATAGTTGGCAGTTAATGTGATAATAAATGAATGCTTAGTAAATAAATTAAGAATTTAGTGATAGTTGGCAATATATATATATATATATATATATAAATTAAATATAAGATGGTTGCTGTGTATTCACATGTTTGATAAATATATTTTGGGTAACTAATAAGCATATATTTTAGATATATATATTATTTACAATTATCCAATAATGATGCTTGCAACAATTATTGAGCCTTATAAGTAATCATGATTCTCTAATATAAAGATGGATAGATTTATGTATGTCTTTATCCTATGAACAATCAAATGTGAGGTTGAGGGAAGCAAGTTAGGAGGATGTTGTTCATGGGCCTCCCATGCTAAGTACACCACTCTGAGGGTGGAATAGTCTTGGTTGGATGTTCCTGCTGCTTGGGGCCAAGGGGTGGGTAGTCTTGGTCAGACACTCATGCTCTTGGGCTTAGATGGGTTGAGTAGTTTACAGGCATCCCTTTCGAGACCTTCCCACCAAGCCATACTATGATTGATTGTTAGGATGGATTCAAGGAGTCTCAATCATAAAGATGATGGATAAGATAGCAAGAATAGGGAAAACAGATACAAGTGTATCCACTAAGTAGGCCACCCCATGCGGAATGACTAAGTGCTCCCCATAAGGGCCAAGGGGTGGGTAGTCTTGGTCGGACGCTCATGCTCTTGGGCTTAGATGGATAGCTTCGGGCGGACGTATCTTGTTTCTCATCCAAATCCTACTATGATTAAAACTCCCACTATGCATTATGAATATTGGTAGTTTAGATAGCCTTGAAGTAATTATGTATTTTTGTATAGCTTAAATAGATAAGGCATTTATTGTGTTTTGATCACATGAATTATATTTCCAGCATTATCTAACATGATTGCAGGACTTAAAACCAATATTTATCTTGTTTAAAGCATTGAGTGGTAAGTTACAGCCCTAACTACATCAAGCTTGTGATTCTAGGGCAAGATTTAGGCCAATCCCAAAAGGGGACATTACATTTAAAAACAAAACTTTGAATGTCTTCTCCTTAATCATGAGCTAAAAGTTTCCAGTCATCTTGTGCTTTAAATTTTCTACTTTTCTACCCCTAAGTGGAAAAGGGAGCCAAAACAAGGATAGTTATAGATAAAAACATTTCATTAACACTTTTTGAATAACTAAAGAAATGACACAGTAAATGTGTGGGTTCACGATTGCTTTGGATTAACCTTGAGTTTTTTGAGTGTAATGCTACTATGATTTAACATAATACCAGGCTTTCAACAATTTAGTAAACACTAAACACCAAATTCTAATTGCAAACTAAGCATAAGGAGAAAATCAACTTTTAATTCAGTACTGAAGTTGTTTGAGATTTAAAAGACAACTCAGCTCTCTTCAAATGCCTTCTCCAACGTCCTCTTACAATGCAAATCAAAAATCACAGTTCATCTACAGGGCTGTAAAACCCTATCTGCTGTCAAACAACCTACACTTAAACAAAATTAGAAAACAAAGAACAGCCCTCATGCTTAGATTTAAAAACAAAGAACAACTGTCATGCTGAGTTCTGTGCTCAATCTCTCTGCTGAAATGTTCTCCCCCCTCAAAAACCCACTTATAACCATTTTAAAGCCAAAAAATTATAGACTCCTCAATCTAAGAATAAAAATCATAAGTACAATTAAAGTGGGCTGAAGATGGAGGCTGTTTGTGTTGCAAGAGTTTCGCCCTTGGTCTCCTTGTGCTGTGCAACGCAGTGCTTGGGTTCGTGACATGGCTTAACTGCCTTCTGTGTATCTTGTATAAATCTGGCGGTTGTATTGGGCATTAACAGGTCGATCTTTTGGTGCAATGGCAGCCGCCTGTGCAACAATTGGTATTAGAGCCGAGGTCACAGGTTTGAACCCCTTGCTTGCGTTTGGGGGGGGCGTGGGGGGAGAGATTGTTGCAAGAATTTCGCCCTTGCTCTCCTTGTGTTGTGCAATGCGGCACTTGGGTTCGTGACATGGCTTAACCACCTCCTGTGGATCTTATATAAATATGGCAGTTGTATCAGTCATTAACAAGTTGATCTTTTGGTGCAATGGCGGCCGCCTATGCAATAGTTTGAACTCTACCTCTTCTTAACAATTGTAAAAAAAACCTTATTTACAGGCTTGGTTTCATAATAGCATAACAAACCTGCTATGCATCCCAAGAATGAAGCAGAAAATTCAGATTTTGAGCTTTGATGATGCCACCCTCACTTCAAGATTCAAGAACAAAGAGTAAATGCAAAGACATAAGACCAAAATCCCATGGACCAACTGATTGGTCACACTTTGACAAAGCCTAATTAATGACATTACAAAAGACCACAAAATTATGAATTCCATTATTCCACTATGCAAAGCATCTGTTATTAATTGCACTTACAACATGGGTGGCATAATCACAGCATGGTTGCTCCAAGTACATTACTATAGAATGTGACAATACAAAAGTTTACATGCACGGCATTTTGCAAAATGATGAAATGACATTCAAACAAGCAGAACATTAATGACATCCATGCATAGTGAGTGTGTGAGGCTCTCATTCTTCACAGAGTCAGTTCAACTTGATCTACTTCTGTCGTCTCAAAGATACCCTTCCCTAGGTCTTTGGCTACACGAGAAAGTCACCTGTGAGCAACTCCACAACCAAGAGTGGTATTTAGTTATTAATAATTGTCATTGACACAAACAAATTATGATAACATGAAGACTAATCATAATAAAAAGTCAATTGAACTGATTAATTCCTATGTAATCAACAGTAATAGACTAGTCTGTTGATAATGCAGTAACCAATATCAATAGTATCTCCTGCTATTAATTGTCATATAATTTAATGATAATAATTATTCAAAAAGTCAGATGTAAGAATAAGTGTGGACTAGATTTTGAGTCCTGAGTCTCACCAGCTCCAAATCAAATCACACTTAGTGCTAGAGTATGCGAGTAAATATCCTAATTCTCATTTAGTAAATTGTTCCATGCGGATGTATTCTCCATGTATGAAATAGTGGTCCTGAACAAATACACAGTCCATTTTAGAGAACTGGTGTTTATATTTACCAATTCTTTGTGAAGCCTGCATGAAGCATCTTTTTTTGTATTGCCACATTTCTTCTTTCTCATTTCTATTTTTTAAATCTGCTGAGAAATCATAAATTTTATTTGCAGCCTGCAGGTTGTTAAAACTTGAAAGTTGAAACTAAGAGTTCTCTTCTGTCCTTATGTTAGTCTCCATTGATGTTGATGTTGTTTTTATTGTGTAATTCAAACATCTGTCATAATAATTTGTATGCAATAATTTTATTGTCTGTGCTTTGTAAAATAAGAATGAAAGATTTGCTTTATATTGCTAGGATTCCTTTTTCCCATTTTGTCATATATCATCTGATTATATCATTCCTTGGAGTTGATTGACCATCCTGATTCCTAACTCATCTTGGAGTTGATATTGGTGTAGCACATCCTGTGCCGAAGCTGCCTGGGAAGCTTTCCATTCATTACTTTGTACTGGAGAAAGATCTCTGTGTAAGAACAAAGCTGGACTACTAGATTTCAAAGAACATGCGGATGGTATAATCCTGTGTCCCCTCTTTGTTCAATATGCACAATTATTTTCAGAATGACTTTTGATTTGTAGTAATCATTCATAGAAGTGGAGTATTCAGTTTATAAGATCTCTTAATTTGTTGGAGAATCCTTTATTCCGTTTTATTTATATTTACAGTTTTTTCCATCTGATTCATTTGGATAGTTGATACTTGCAGAGACAAATGATATTTTCCATGTTGCTGCTCAGGTACAGAAAACAATCTTATATAATCTAAGCACTAAAAATCAATTTGACAGATTACTGCAAAGTTGCCAGATGCACTTTAAAGTTAATATAGTTGAAGAGAATGATAGATGATGCAAGTATTGTAGCCAGGTAACAGAGTAAATAAGGGCAATGCATGCATATGGCATTGTGCTTGCTAAGGAGTTATATATTATACTTTGAGAAGTGAAAAAATTGTTTGTACAATCTTCTTGAGCTGCAAGATTTAGGTAAATTCTTTCTAAAACAATTTTATATAGGTCTCCAAAATATTACCTTTCTTCATATACTTGAGGAAGCAAAATCCTAAGATGTAAATAAGAAATAAAGAAAGTATTAATATGCGTGTGCATACACACAGCATCTGATACTTTATGGCTAGTAAATCTGGTTGTTAATAAATGGTTGTGGGTTCTAGATATCTAGAAACATAGCAAGGCAGAATGGAATTAACGCCTTTATTTGAAGGTACTCCAAGAGATGATATTTTTAATTCTCAAAAACTTGTGGACATCAAACAATAAATCAATCAATCAAATTAATCTCTTAATGAAAATATCTGTACATCTTTGTTAGTTTCTTAGCTGATGCTTATAATTTCTCTCCAACAATTAGGTTGATCTTTTCCTGTCGCTAACAATATGGATTGCAAATCAATTAGCTAGCATAATGGGTTTCCTTCACATCAACCTTTCTCTACACCCTTCAATCTGTCATCAAAATCCGGATCTAGTTTTCATTGATCTGTTGAGATGTCTCCCCTCATACATTAACATCTGCCCCTCAATTTGATTTTCTCCATCTGTCATTTTTCTACTCTGTGACTGCATAGAATGTCTCACTGTCTTGTCTCACTTTTCATGACATGAATGTGCAGCATTTCTTTGTCAGGCCTTAAGCAGAAAACTACAAGCCCCTACATCCTTCTTTCATTCAATGTGACTTACTATTATCAGTTTTTGTATCTGTCATGTGGATAAGTAATTTTGGGTATATGCAACAATACATAAGATGTCCATGAAAATCTTTCCCATCCTTGAAATCCATCTTCATTCAGAAGGAAGTTTACAGATTAGAAATTTCTGATTCCCTCCTGTGATTACTTCCCTCATTTTCATTTTCATAAATTAACAGAAAACTGCTTTGTAGATCAAATCACCCTGTCTATCCTTGTTTAGTGCCTTATTGAATTCATCCATGGAAACATATACACAATCATGAATATCATCTTGGATACTCAAAAGCCAATCGTATACTTGTGTGTATCTGCGAGGTGAAGAGATGTCCACTTTTAGAGCTACCAATAATTTTTGAGTTTCTTTAAAGTGGTATTTCAAGTGTTTTTTCAGGTGTATTATGGGCAGTTTTTACAAGTGTCGAGTTCATTCTTTGAGGGTTTCTTTAGATTCTGAGTTCATCTTGAAGAGATTTTCCACAACAAAATTGATTGAAGATGGAACTAGGTTTTGAAACTCACAGATTTGATTATGAAAATTGACATCTGCACCCTTGTAGACTTCTTTACAATCTCTAGTTTCTCTGATTCCTGGCCATTTACACTCTCATGGCCTCCATAACAGTCTAGTTTTCTGTTATATCACTTCCTAAGTGACATTTGAGGAACACTTATTTCAAACTTGTGGTCAGAAAGAAACTTGTATTTTCCAATTCTTTATTCTCCTTTCAGCTGTCACCTTCCTCCTCAATTTATGCTTCATTTTAACTTTCTCTAACTGCTTCAGTGGGCATATATTATCTTAAATGTGTTCCTGTCATAACCCAACTTGGGTTGCAAGAAGATTACACCAAGATCTTATATTTTTTTTTTCTGAATAGTTAAATTCATTGCAATGCATGATTTCACCTATGTTCCCTAGGATATGATATGTATTTATTAGCTAAGGTTAAGTTACCAACAATATAATCAAAAGTAAACATAAACTTCTATAGCATTATTGATAACATAATACAATCATTTGTAACAAGATATTGAATTTACATATTTCTATTAGGAAATTAATTTCAATTCAATTGTATTCCTTACACTATTATTTCTCTTAATCAATGTACAGGAAATTAGCAATCTCAAAGATCTAAATACTACAGATATAAGTACAGAAAGAAGATGTCATAACTAATCACAACTGATTTAATGTCTGCAGAAACATCTTTTACAAACTTAATGAGTACTTTTATACATCTGCTAATGCATCAAATATAGTCCACTAAATCCTTATTCCTTAAATGTTTCACAATCAGGGTTCAGGAAGTTGTCTTTCTTTCATACGACAGAAGTAAACCAAAACAGTTATTGCAATTCCAACAAACCCTAGACAATTGCTTATGTGTTTAACAAGTAAAGACTGTTATAAAATAGCAGGAGATGGCTGATCATTGTATTTTTGGTGACTATCATAATTCAAGGACTATTGTTGCATACTCATACTATTTTCAAGGCCCAATAAGACTGTCACTAAGATTGAATCAGAATTTCAATTAACTAAAGTCTGTTCCAAGGTCATTGCTTCTGTTACACAAATTTAATGACTACCAGGGGAACAAACTACTGCTACAGATAATACTACAAGCTTAATGACTCATGTCCATGGATTATTACACTTGCATTAAGATCTGGTTCAACAAGTGATAAGACAGTTATACCAGTATCAAACTGCCTGTCAGAGTTTAAGGATTGTTATACATGTATGAACAACTGTTACTCAAGTCCAAAGCTATGGCAAATAACAAACTGTTGACTTAAAGTCATAAAGACTATTACAACTTTCAAACACTATTATCTGAGTCTAAAAGCTGAAGCAAAGATGTCAAGGGTCTAAGGACTGTATTAAGGCTGAAGTCCACAACATCCCTTTCCAGATGTAACTTAAGAAAACTATATTTTCAATAACAGTAACTTGCAAATCTCTCCCCTCTCTCTCCCTCTCTCTCTTTCTATATATATATATATATATAGAGAGAGAGAGAGAGAGAGAGAGAGAGAGAGAGAGAGAGAGAGAGCTGTATCAAGGCCATGATATGCCTTTCCAGGTGTAACTTAAGAAAACTATATTTTCACTAACAGTAACTTACAAATCTCAATGTGTGTGTGTGTGTATGTTGTGATGATTTGCTATAATGACTTATTGTCTTATTGAGCTAAGCCGCATAACAAATGTTTGGTCTAGTATTGACTAGATACATCAATGATCCAATCAATTGTCTATACATGGTGGGATCTACCAAATCTGAACCAGCTACTGAGTCACTGTAATGTCCCCTTCTCATCAGTGATCTGTTCTGACACTCATCAGCCTATTCCGGAAGCCTGTAGGCTCGTTTGAGGTAAAATTAGGGTTTCCATGTTCTGAGGTTCTATGGCTTTTCAGGGAGTTTACTATTTATAGTAAATTCTATTTTGGGCAGTATGCAGTTATCAGTCTTCAAGGTCTTCATTTTCAGTTGGAGCATTTAATGCAATTCAAGTCTGGCTTCTAAAGGATTTATTTTGGTGAATTAAGGCATTAATGATTTAATTTGCAGTTGACCCCTTGGCCTAGGAGAACAACTTTAAGTTGTGTTTAAAAGAGGGACTTGGAAGGGGGACGCCTTCATGAGGTGTTATTATATTTTAATTTGTGTCTAATGCCTTGGAAAAAGTGGACGCCACTTTTAAGGAGATATATTTTTTAATAAAGTGAAATTTATTAGCTTGCAAAAAGGGACGCTATTTTGAAGAATTAATTGATTTTTGGAATTTGGAAAGACTCTTGTGTCTTTTGGTGTGCCTTCTCAAGAATTTGAAGAGTTTTATGAGCTTCTATAAAATAAAGGTTTTTCTCCAGCTTTGGTATCCAATTTTGCCTATTATACTGTTATGATGTCAAAATGACAAGTGATGTTTTGCTTCGAGGATGCTACCTCCTAGCCAATTACCAATTTCGTGTTTGAAATACAACACCTAATTGGCCTTTTGCTGCTTCTCAAATCAGACTAGCAGATTGAGCTCAATAGATGAAGATTTTTGATGAAATTTCCAGTTTTGAAGTTGCTGATACAGTCACAACTGAAGGTGGTTTTTGCATACAGCTTTTGGAGTGAATTTAATTTGTTTGTGGAACTTGGGCGCCTATCCTCTAGTAACACATTGGTCTTCGTTTCACATAAATCGGAGGTAATTTGATGAAGTTATGAACATTTTATGATATTACAGTTTGCTGATCAGAATTCCAGAAACTCTATTTTTTATATCAGATTCATATGATTTCTGTTTTGGTCTTAATTCTATCATTGGAAGAGTAAAGGAACATCATTAGTATTCATTCTTCTCTTCTTGACTTATTTCTCTATCATTGTAATACTCGTATTTGCAGTCTTTTTGAATTGTAAGGTTGTGATATAGTAGTACTTATCCAACCAATGTTATTTCTGCAACTACTTGTTTAATTTCTTATTAATTACCCCTGGATGGTTTACCGCCAATGTGGAGAACGAACTTGTTATCTCTTTGTACCCACTCTCAAGTGGTGAATCCCCATTATTCAGTGGATGCCCGCCGCAGCAGATGAATTAGATTGTTGTAGCTTCATGGCTGGTTATCCGCCTATTAGTTTCAGTTTTCAATTAATCACTCCGTCATATGTTAGCACCTCGCCCTCAGTGGGATCTTGAGTGCACATTCTTGACGTTGAGTTTGTTTCATTTCAAGTACAATTCTTTAGCTTCTCCGCCATATGACAACACCTATCCTTCATTGGGATTGAGTGTGCATTCTTGGCGTGAGTTCTTTCAAGCTTGGATTTCAGTTTTTGATGCTAACGCTAATCAAGTTGGCTAGTGCTGGCTTATATTGTGTAAAACTATCGAAAAAAATTGGTTAGCATATTTCAGTCACTCAACTTCTTCAAATTTGTCTCCATAGGTGTAGACATAGACTTGCAATCCATCATTCCAAATCTCTTCAAGATGTCTATAGTGTATTTCCCTTGACTTAAAATAATCTCATTAGGTCTTTGCCCAGTCCTAGGAAGTAATGCATAAGACTAAGATCCTTCATCTCAAACTCGGAGGCTAATTCTTTCTTACATTTGACAATGAGATACTCTGCTCCAGTGAGAAATAAATCATCAACATAAAGAACCAATATCAAAGCCTCACCATCAACTACCTTGAAGTAAAGATTGGAATCTGCATCATTCTTGTAGAATCCCAAGCTCATCAAATATCGATCAATCCTTTCATACCATGCACGAGGTGCTTGCTTAAGGCCATATAATGCCTTCTTCAATCTGCATACATGAGACTCCTTCCCATGAATCACAAAACCATCTGGCTGCTCAATGTACACTTCTTCAATCACACCATTAAGTAATGCAGTATTTACGTCCATTTGATGTAACTTCCAGCTTTTAGCGGATGCAATAGCAATAATTTTCCTGATAGACGTGTATTGAGCAATAGGAGCAAATGTCTCCTCATAATCTATTCCCTCCTTCTGAGAGAAGCCTCTTGCAACAAATCTCGCCTTGTGCTTCTCAATGCTACCATCAGCTGCATGCTTGATTTTGTAGAGCCACTTGGAAGACACAACTGATTTCCCTTCAGGTCTCGGAACAACATCCCATACATCATTCTTGATGATAGACTAATATTCTTTTGTCATTGCATCTCTCCATACCTGTTGGTTGGATGCTTCTTCAAAACTGGAAGGCTCAGAATCAATGATGTGACTCATCAATGCCACATAACCTGGAAACTTCTACGGTCTCTTGCTTTCCCTAAAGGTGCCTCGAGGAGTTGCATACTTTGCTGCCTCTTGCATAGTTTGTCGGGCCCATAGAGGTCTCTTCCGACCTACAACAATGTCTCTTGGCCCATCAGTTGGTTCTATGGGATCAATTGGATCAATAGGATCAGCTGGTTCATTGGACTCCCTCTAAATCTCAGGAGTATGATCAGGAGATATGTCCATATCTTGAAGAGTCTCCTGCTCTTCACTGTCTATCTCCATGTAAGACCCTTTAGATCTTTTGAAGGCTACATCCTTTTCGAAGGAGACATCCTTGCTGATCTCAATCTGTTTATGCCTTGGAATGTAGACTCTGTAGGCCTTTGAAGACTCACTGTATCCCACGAATATTCCTTTCTTGTCTGAAGGTTCTAGCTTTGATCTTTTATCCTTAGGCACATGAATATAAACAGGACAACCAAAAATTCTTAAATGATTAACCTCAAGTTTCACACCTGTGAAGGCCTCTTCAGGAGTCATGTTTCCCAATATTCGATGAGGGCTTTGGTTTTGAACATACATGGCGGTTCTGGAAGCTTCTACCCAAAGGAAAGTCTGTAAATCTTGATCATGAATCATAGCCTTGGCTGCCTCAACTATGGATCTGTTCTTTCTTTCGGCAACTCCATTTGGCTGATGGTTGTACGGAACACATAACCCCCTCTTGATCCTTGCCTCAATGTGGAAATTACAGAAACCTCCAAAAGTGTATTCTCCTCCATTGTTTGATCTCAAAACTTTAATCCTTTTCTCGGATATGTTTTCAACTTGAGCCTTGAATTCTTTGAATCTATCTAGTACATTTTCAGACTCCTTAGATTTCAAGAAGTAAATCCAAGTCTTTCGAGAATAATCATCAATGAAAATCACATAATACCAAAATCCACTCAAAGATCCCACAGACATTAGTCCACATAAATAAGAATGAACAAGATCTAAAATTCCCTTTGATCTACTGTCACTACTATGAAAGGGACTCTTGATGTTCTTACCAAGTGCACATCCTCTGCAAATGCCATTGTGCTCCAGATTGAGCTTTGGTAGCCCAGTAACCACTTTCTCCATAGATGGAAGAGCTTTGAAGTGTAAGTGAGCAAGTCTCCTGTGCCATAGCTCACTCGAACTGATAGAGTCGTGCAATAATGCTTGAACTGGATGAATAGAAAGTCTGTATAGGCTCTCTTGACGAATACCAATCAAACGAGCTGATTTGATACTAGAGTTCTTAGGCCAAACAAGAACTTTCCCTTTAGAAAAAGCAACCTGGTACCCTTTGTCCTCCAATGTTGAAATGGAGACAAGATTTCTTTTGATTCCTTGTACAAACAAAACATCACTCAAATGAAGAGGGATGCCATAATCTAGATGAAGAGAGGTGGTCCTAGCTCCTTTTACGGAATAACAAGCATCATCTCCGATTATCACTTGCAAGTTGGTTTCTCTTTCTACCAAGTTCGAAAGATGCTCTTGATATCCTGTAATGTGTTGTGAAGCACCACTATCAATCAACCAAGTGTCACTGTCAGTTGGAACATTGCTTGAAAGAGTGGAGATGAATAGAAATCCCCCTGAGTCGTCTCTAGATTCCTTTTGAGGTGACACATCAACATCTGCAGTACAAGCATGTTGCTTTGGTTTCGATATGCAATCTTGAGCATAGTGACCATACTTGTGACCCCTGAAACATTGAATGTGAGAGAGATCCTTCTTCTTTGGTTCTGGAACAAAATCTGATTTTCTGTCTCTATTCCTCTTGAAATTGCCTTTTCTCCCTTCTCTTCCTTTCCTTCTGGAAGCTTGAGCAACAAGGACATGATTTTCTTCATTATGAGAGCTTTGCTCATTTCCTCTTGCTACCAATCTGGATTCGTCTTGATGCAATCAGCTCGAAGATGATCAAACTTGGGCTACTTAGATCTCCCACTAATGCTTTGGATGAAGGGATCTCAAGATTGAGGAAGACCATTTAGTGCTAACATAACTAGGTCTCTATCTTCAACTATATCTCCAATGGCGCATAGCTGATCTCTCAACTCAACAATCTTCATGAAGAAGGAGATGACTGAATCTCCTTTAGCCATTTTTATAGGATGGAGTTGTTGTCTCAAGGCAAGGGCTTTGCTAGTATTGTTGATCTCATACAATCCTTGTAGAGCCTCAAACATATCTTTGGCTGTCTTCATCTTAGAGATAATCGGCACTAGATGATCCTTCACGAAGTCTATCAAGATCTTCCTAGTCTTCGTGCCATTCTTCTTCCATTGAATTTTCTTAGCATCATCGGATGGCTCGGGCACATCATTTTCCACGAAATCTAGAAGATCATTTTCTTTTAAGGCAATAAGGACTCTAAATTTCCAAGAGGTAAAATTTGATGCACCATCAAGCCTATCTTCGACCTTGACTCTGTTCACCATCTTCGATACTTAGATAGACTGCCCTAGATAAGGAGATGACTTGGCTGCTTAAACAAATCCGATCCGATCTGGCTTAAACCCGCTCTGATACCATGTTAGTTTTAGACCAGAAATGTAAATAAGCAGAAATACAATACACTGAACAAAGAACACAACAAATTACCCTAGGAAAACCCTCTCCTTCTCAAGGGAGAAAAACCTAGCAAAATATATCTCTTATATATAGAAAGAATAAGAGCAGAAATCTGCTTACAAATCAGACCCTTCTCAAGGGCGAAGTTGATACAATAAATAGATAAATCTCTCCTTGATACAAGCTGAATATAATTATCCTTGAAATCTGATCTGCTGCTAAGGATGGCGATTTGCTGCTAAGTGCAAACTCCTTGAGAAAATGCGAATGAATTGATGTGTAAATGAATGATCAGCACCTTGTATATATACAAAACTAGGCGACTTTTTCATCTAGGTCAGCCTCTTTGAAGAAAATAAAAAATAAAATATCATTCGTAACAAGGCCGACCTGCCTTGGTAATCATTTATTATTTTAAATTTGAGAGAAAAATATCTCTCGCTGCTATAAACATCAACATATGGGGATCATAGTGGGGTTGATAAATGATGAAAGAAGCATCTAATTTGTTTGCTAGGTGTTGGTTTTTATGATCAGATATAAAAGCAGAAATTTAATTTAGAATCAGACACAATAACATAGCATATACCCTGGGAAAACCCTCCACTTGATGGAGAAAAACCCAGCAACAAAGATCTCTCTTATATATATAAATAATGGCAACA
The DNA here is from genome assembly GCA_007258455.2 of Sequoia sempervirens. Classification (NCBI taxonomy): domain Eukaryota; kingdom Viridiplantae; phylum Streptophyta; class Pinopsida; order Cupressales; family Cupressaceae; genus Sequoia; species Sequoia sempervirens. Next base: position 51,774,566 of record VDFB02193867.1, on the reverse strand, counting down.
ATTCTCTTTACAATGAGGCCAATCACAAGGCCAATATTCAACACCAACTCTAGATGCAAAGACAGATAATAATCTGCTCTTCCTAGATATAAAAATCTGCACTTGAATAAATTCACAATCTGCTCTATGATGAAATTCGCACTTGAATGAAGAAATGAATCGAACTTGCTTGATGGATGAATGAATGGAAATGACCTTGTATAAATACAAAGTGAGAGAGAGGTTGCACCTCTTGATGTACAAGGTCGGCCACATATGGAAAATACAATTACAAATAAAAGATGCGAAATACAAGGAAGGTCGGCCCAAATAGAATTTATATAGTTGCCAAGTGAAGCGCCTCTTCACTTTAATTATCTGAATAAAATAAATAGCCGATAGGCTATATGCAATTTTATGTCTTGACTTGTGGCTGGAAGGATGAGCCCGAAGCTGCTATAACATCAACACTCCCTCTCAGCTAGGGAGGAATACTTCCAGCTGTACAAGACACATCACCTCATCGTGATGTCAACCACCATGGCTACTCCCATATGTGGAAAAAGAACATATCACCTCATCGTGATATCAACCATCATGGCTACTCCCATGTACGGTACAAGTGCATATGTGCCCATCACGGAATCACTCAACGTGATGTCGTCACCTCATCGTGACGTTCACCATAGATACTCTCAGAGGGTGAAAAGCACAAGTACAAGAAAATCATCACAGAGTCTCTCACGTGATGTCATGGAGTCACACACATGACATCCACCATGGTTATTCCCAGAGGGTGGAAACAATGGCTTTCACCTCAAATCTCTCTCACAGAGAGAAATGCATTAAACAAGGGCTTACACCTCAAATCTCTCTCACAGAGAGAAATGCTTTAAAGCAAATCAGAAGATCATTGATACTGAGACTCCTTCTTAGCTAGGGCTTCATTCTCCACAATACCAAGCTTGTCTCGAAAGTACACAAATTTTACTCTGGCTAGAGGCTTGGTGAGAAGTTTGCCGTCTGCTCATCAGTGCTAATATACTTCAACTGGATTGCTTTCCTCACTACCATATCTCTGATATAGTGGTATTTGATCTCAACATGTTTAGTTCTGTCATGAAATACTAGATTGACAGAAAGAAAGCTTCACACAACTTTGATTATCACAATGAATGACAGTCGGCTCCAACGATTGTCAGAAAAATCCTGCAAGGAGCTTTCGAAGCCACACTGCTTCTCGAGCTGCCACACAAGCTGCAATATACTCAGCCTCTACTGTGCTTAGTGCCATAGAAGACTACTTCCTGCTACACCAGGATATCATCGCAGACCCCAAACTGAAGCAAAATCTAGAGGTGCTCTTCCGATTAGTAACACACCTTGCCCAATCAGAATCAGTATATCCATGCAGCTTCAAGTCCACACCAGAAGAATATCTCAAGACATACCTAATTGTGCCACGCAATTATCTCAGGATATGCTTCGCTGCAACTAGATGTATTAGCCTTGGTTCACACATGAACTGACTAAGTGCACTCACTGCATAGCAAATATTTGGTCTAGTATTGACTAGATACATCAACGATCCAATCAATTGTCTGTACATAGTAGGATCCACCAGATCTGAACTAGTTGCAGCCTCCTCAAGCTTCTGAACTAGACCTGGATTTCCAATCTATCATACCAAATCTCTTCAAGATGTCTATTGTATACTTGCCTTGACTCAGAATGAACTCATCTGGCTTCTGCCATACTTCTAAGCCCAGAAAGTAGTGCATGAGACGAAGATCCTTCATTTCAAATTCAGAAGCTAGCTCCTTCTTGCATTTGATAATGAGGTGATCTCCAGTAAGAATTAGATCAGCAATATAGGGAACCAAGATTAATGCTTCGCCATCAATTACCTTGAAGTAAAGGTTTGAATCAACATCATTCTTGGAGAAGCCCAAGCTCATTAGGTATCGATCAATTCTTTTGTACCAAGCACGAGGAGCCTGCTTAAGGCCATACAAAGCCTTCTTCAGCTTGCAAACACGAGACTCCTTCCCATGAACCTCAAAGCCATTAGGTTGCTCAATATATACCTCTTCCTCGATTACACCATTCAGAAATGCTATCTTCACGTCCATCTGGTGTATCTTCCATCCTTTAGATGTTGCAATAGCAATGATGGTCCTGACGAATGTATAACGAGCAACTGGAGCAAAGGTTTCCTCATAGTCTACTCCCTCTTTCTGAGAGAATCCTCTAGCCACGAACCTAGCCTTGTACTTCTCAATGCTCGTATCAGTCGCATGCTTGATCTTGAAGAGCCACTTAGAAGAAACAACAAATTTTCCTTTAGGTCTAGGTACGATGTCCCAAACATCATTCTTGAGAATGGATTGATACTCTTCAGCCATAGCATCTCTCCAAACTTGCTGACTAGTAGCTTCCTCAACACTGGAAGGCTCTGACTCAATGATTTGACTCATCAATGCAACATAGTTTGAAAACTTGTGAGGTCTCTTGCTTTCTGTGAATGTTCCTCTTGGAGCTGCAAACTTCTCTGCCTCCTGCATAATTTTCCTAGCCCAAAGAGGTCTCTTATGACCAATCGCAATGTTTGTAGGCCCATCAGTAGGTTCCAAAGGCTCAACTGGATCATCTTCCTTTGGCTCAGTAGCCTCCCTCTGAATCTCAGGAGTATGGTCAACTTCCATATCCTGAGGAGGCTCTTGATCTTCATTGTCTATCTCCATGTGAATGCCCTTAGATCTCTTGAATGCAACATCTTCTTCAAATGTAACATCCCTGCTGATCTCAATAAGTTTTTGACCTGGAATATACACTCTGTAGGCTTTTGAAGACTCACTGTAGCCCACAAAGATTCCCTTCTTGCCAGATGGTTCCAATTTTGTCCTTTTATCTTTAGGCACATGAACATATACAAGACAACCAAAGATTTTTAAATGACTTACTTTTGGCTTCACCCCTGTGAATGCTTCTGCAGGAGTCATGTTCTCCAAAATGCGGTGAGGGCTTCTATTCTGAACATAAATAGCTGTCCTAGATGCTTTAGCCCAAAGGAAGGTTTGCAGATCTTGGTCATGAATCATTGCTTTGGCTACTTCTACAATAGATTTGTTCTTCTTTTCTGCAACACCATTCTGTTGAGGATTGTAAGGGACATAGAACTCCCTCTTAATCCTTGCTTCAATGCAAAAGTTACGAAAGCTTCCGGAGATGTATTCTCCTCCGTTGTTGGATCTCAGAACTTTGATCCTCTTCCCGGATAAGTTCTCTACCTGAGCTTTAAATTCTTTGAACCTCTCAAGTACTTCCTCAGATTCTTTAGATTTCAAGAAATAAATCCAAGTCTTTCTAGAGTAGTCATCAATAAAAATAATGTAATACAAGAAACCACTCAAAGAAGCAACATACATTGGACCACATAAATCAGAATGAATAAGATCTAGAATACATTAAGATCTACTTTCACTACTATGAAATGGACTTTTAGTATTCTTACCCAATGCGCAACCTCTGCAAGTGCCTTCATGGTCCTGGTTGAGTTTCGGAAGGCTCGTGACCATCTTCTCCATGGTAGCTAATGCTCGAAAGTGAAGGTGAGCCAGTCTTCTATGCCAAAGTTCACGTGAACTCGATGAATCATGAAACAAGGCCTGAAGTGGATGGGTGCAAAGTTTGTAGAGGCTCTCATGTCAAACTCCAATCACCCGAGTAGACTTGATACTTGAGTTCTTCGGCCATGCAAGAACTTTACCTTCTGAAAATGCAACTTGGTACCCCTTGTCCTCCAAGGCTGAGATAGAGACAAGGTTCCGCTTGATACTCGAAACAAATAGAACATCACTCAACTGTAAGGAAATGCCAGAATCCAGTGAAGAGAGGAGGTCCCAACTCCTTTCACAGAATAACTAGCATGATCTCCAATAATGACTTGAACACTAGAATCTCTGTCCACCAAATTAGAGAGATGCTCTCTAAATCTGGTGATGTGGTGAGAGGCACCACTATAAATCAACCAAGTATTGTTGTCGATAGGCACATTGCTTGATAAGGCAGAATAGAATAGAAAACCACTTGAATCCTTCTGCAGAGAGATCTCATCCACATCTGCAATAGTAGCCTGCTGCTTAGGTCGGGTTGGACAATCCTTCGCATAGTGACCAAACTTGTCACATCTAAAACATTGAATGCGGGAGAGGTCCTTCTTCGATGCAGGAGCACCATTTGATCCTTTATCTCTATTCCTCTTGAAGTATCCTTTCTTCCCTTCTTTTCCTTTCTTCTTCAAGGATTGAGCGGCAAGAACATGAATATCTTCATTAGTAGAGCTTTGACCAATACCTCTCGCAGCCAACCTTGATTCTTCTTGAATACAATCTGCCCTCAAGCGATCAAACTTAGGGAGTTTTGATCTCGCACTGATTCCTTGAATGAATGACTCCCAAGATGAAGGAAGACCATTAAGAGCCAACATAGTCAAATCCTTGTTATCAACAATATGCCCAATAGTAGAGAGCTGATCTCTCAACTCGGTGATATTCATGAAGTATGAGATGACGGATTCTCCTTTCGCCATCTTGACTAAAATATTCCCCTTAACTTTTTTCCCCAAAATTTAACACACAAATCAGCAACCAATCACTGATTAGCGTTAGCTCCAAATGCAAATCAGCATAGAAAGTAACTCTAACCAAGAATGTTCACCAAGATCCCAATGTGGGCGAGGTGATAGCATATGGTCAGAGGATCATTAAGAATAAACTGAACTGAAATTACAATTTATCTGCTGATGCAGGCATCCACAAGCAGTGGGGATACTCCACTTATTCAGTGGGTAAGATTATTACATTATTAGAGGCAGCAAGCCAGCCATTTAAATCCTCACTTCCACTTATTAACGTGGGGGGAATACAGTCCACACAACCACTTATTTTGTGGGGGGAATTTACAATCAAGAAAGATGTTTATTCTAAAACTCAACCACTCAATTGTGGGAGTGTAATCAAGTATAAATTGCAGCAATAAAATGAAATAGCCGTTAGTACTACTAACTAGCTTTACAATGAATAGAAATAGCTGCAAAATAAGAGAGATAAGCTTCTAGAATGTTCTTTATCCACACTGGCGGTAAACCATCCAGGGGTTACATATATGAGAGATTAATCATAAGAATTTGCAGCTAATTAAATGATTGAAACAGTACTACTGTTTATAGTCTTACAATGATAAACAACTGCAATTTTCAAGTGTTATTACAATCTTTACAAAGCACAATAAAATAGAAGATTTTTCCACTTGATATCCTCTCAATTAATGAAGCTTGAAACCAAAATCAGAATACTGAAGCAAACTGATATAAAAATCAGCAAACTGAAAACACATAAAAATAATCACAACTCCTTCACAATACCTCCAAAAGATGAAATATAACTTGCAAAAGCTCTTGAGAAGGTTGGCACCCAATTCACAATGATAAAACAGCATCTAAACTCAACCATTAATTTATGCACGAATCCCAATGCCCTCCAAAAAGGTACGGCCTCCTTGCAAAGGCGATTTTGCTTAATAAAATCTGAAACTTGGAATTAAATTCTGATAACCTCCAAATATGGTCGCCTCTATCATAGAAATGCAATGATCAAATACCCAGAACCAAATAAAATTCATACTAAAAGCTGTATACAAAAATCACTTTCAGCCATGATAAACCAGCAACATGAAAATTGGAAATATCTCACCAAAACTCCACAATAATGCTCAATATGTACTTCTAGATGAAGCACACTCTCAATCCACCACCTAGGGAACCATAGTTGCAGGCCCGAAGAATGGAGTAAATTTGCTAAGCTTTCCCTTAGCCGGATTTTGGATTCATTCCAGCAGCATAACTTTGCTCTTCAAAAATATGCATAATCAGCTCTTCAAACAGCAGCAATATATAAGCTTCAGTTGGCAAATGAAGCAACAAAAACTCTTCAAATTCCAAGAAGTTGAATCACTTCAACTTCCAAAAGCGATGCCACCTTTTTGCATTTTACTTTTTTTGAAATAATAAAATATTACTCAACCTCCTTTAAGCATCCAACTTTACTTTGCAACAATAAAACATTTAATAAATCATTAAATGCACAATTGACCCCCTTAATGGCCCCTCTTTTAAAACAACATGAAGTTATTACTCCTAGGCGTGGGGTACAACTGAGAAACATGAAATTTGACTAAGTATAAACTCAACTCATGAAGAAAACCAAACCCAAAGCCAAACTGAAACTGATGGATAACAAGATGACTTGAGTTGAAATGTTGATGATGCCACTGCCAAAATTAGACTTACTAAAAATAGCCACTGCCAAAAATAGTAAGTTTATCTCAAAACCAACAGAAAGCAGAACTGAGCTGGAAGCAAGACTTAATGAAAATGGAAACCCTAAATTTGCACATCTGAGTAGCCTATGGATTTCCAAAAATAGACTAAAACCAAACGAAGAGCGTATAGCCAAAATGGGGACATTACATTGACATGATGAAGTTGTTGCTTTAATGCAAGAGCTCGACTTGTGTTGTTGATCTCATACATCTCCTCCAAAGTCTTGAACGTATCTCTTGCAGGTTTTAACTTGCAGATAATTGGCACAATGTGATATTACACGGAATCCACCAACATCTTTTTCGCCTTAGTGCCATTTCTCTTCCATTGTAATTTCTCATTCTCATCGGATGGTTTGGGAACTTCGCCCTCCATGAACGCTGCTAACTCATTTTCCTCCAAGGCAAGCATGACTCTAAATCTCCAAGATGTGAAATCAGTTGCTCCCTCAAGTCTATCTTCGATCTTGAGCCCGTTCACCATCTTGATGATAAGATAGATATAATCAAAGATGAGAATAAGAATGGAGGATAGCGCTGCTTGAATAAATCTGATCACGATCTTTTAAAACCCGCTCTGATACCATGCTAGTTTTTATGATCAGATATAAAAGCAGAAATTTAATTCAGAATCAGACACAATAACACAACATATACCCAGGGAAAACCCTCCACTAGAGGGAGAAAAACCCAGCAACAAGATCTCTCTTATATATATAAATAATGGCAAGAATTCTCTTTACAATGAGGCCAATCACAAGGCCAATATTCAGCACCAACTCTAGATGCAAAAACAGATAATAATCTGCTCTTCCTAGATATCAAAATCTGCACTAGAAGAAATTCGCAATCTGCTCTATGATGAAATTCGCACTTGAATGAAGGAATGAATCGAACTTAGCGTAAGGAATTGATTCAGCCATGAGACAAACTACATTAGGAGTTGCGTAAACATTTTAAGGTCTCTCTCTCTTCATTACCGCATCCTCTAGTGATTGAAGAAGCTCAGGCATGGTGACATTCGATCGATCAAGCATCGACCAAAGATATCGTTGATGTAGAAACAACCATTGATCCAGACATAAACCGTAGTCCAGAAATCTCAAAAAATAAAAGACTTAACATTTAAGAAATCAAAATTAATTAAAAATATAAAGACAACTGCAGCAATGTTAAGTGTCAAAAGATACAACCATTGGGCATGACTCCTCACCACGGTGGGTATTTAAGAGGAACGTGGAGTGCCTTATGGGCATCAAAAAGACTTTTCTTCTAAATGAGGTAGCCGTGGTCATAAGAGGGAATGGAAGGGTTCTAAAACTAGCTTACCTTCTATAACAGATTGCACCAGTTAGAGGCATATTTTGTAGTTTATATTTCAAGTCCTATACCTGGAAGTCTCTTATATCCATTAGTGTACCTGTCAAGAGTATACGTGGTGGACTCAACAACTCAAGGTGAAGTTCTTTCACATAGCTTTAATATTCAGTCTACCCTAAATTTGACATAGTGATATTTTGCAGAAATTCTGTTTGTTCAATGCTTCAATTCGATCTTGACACTTCTAGACTATTCTTTAATCATAACTATTCTTTAATCATAATCATTGATCTGTCCAGTCTATCTCTTGCTGTAATTAAATGCTGAATCGGTCCACCATGATCCGTCAACCCTGTGATAGAATGATCATGTTTTCTGCATTATATTATGTTAGCATTCTCTGATCGACTGTGTAGAATAGTGTACCCTTCGATTGGCCATAGGGGAAGCATTATAAATGATCGTCCCTTTAATTGCTTAAGTAAAGACAAATAAACAATCTGGTTCTAGTCTCATTGCATTGCTATATTACTTGATGATGAATTCAGTAATACTAAGACTGCATTGATGCTGGATCTTTTATTTGATAGACTGCATTATCATCGGCCTCATAGATCATGGATAGAAAAGGATTGTGATAAGAACTGTCATGGATATATTAATGTTGCTAAATTTACTTCTTCCTTTTGATACTTTATAATGATATAGCTCATTTGGATATATGCTCATGTTAAATACTCTCAAAGCATAATGGATGAATTTAGATGAATCAATAATAAATGCATATATATATGCGATTGTGTAAAGATTGTCTTCTTTGTGCTTGTAATCCTATTGGGAAGGGCAAAACATGAGTGAAGTGGTGCCTAAAAACCCCACTTAAGATTCCGCCTTGGGAAACCCAAGGCAGGGATGTGCCATGGAGGGGTGGCAAGTCCACCTAAGGTTTTCCTAGTCCCAAGGCAAGGGTTGGGCCATGGAGAGGTGGGGGTCCCACTTAAGATTCCATCTAGGCCATGGAGGGGTGGTAGGCCCTAGGCCAGTTTGAACTTTATGGTTCCCTTCTCCCAATAGGACGAGTGTCTTCTGAGGTGTTGCCATGAGTGGAGAAAGCAAGTACTAAGCTGCCGGGAAAGGGGGATTGTGGTGAACAACCTCTTGAGCTTGGCATGAGGGCTTCAAGGCCAATCCACCTATGGCATTCCTCTTATGTTTGCGTAACTGCATTTATGATTGTGTCTAATTTGGATACTAGATATTAAGGCTAACATATAGATATGTGGAAATGTGTGCATATGGTGAATACAGGTATTAATTCAAGGTTACCCTATTGCAGAAAGCCGTCAGGTGGGAAGCATAGGCCCAAATCCCCTAACCATCAAACAACTTTAGAACAGGCCAGGTAAGGGACATTACAGTGGTATCAAAGCCAAATTCCTGCCATCCTGTGGAAAATAATGCTAGCCTACCACCGAAGAGGCTCTAGGACTAATAACCTAGGAAATGACCTCATGGGTGACCCCTTAAGAGATGAACTTAGGTCCTTCATGGAGAATAGTGATTAGAAAAGCCAAGCCCTGATGGAACAAAATGAGAAAACTAGCCAAGCATTACTTCAACCCCTCCAAAACTTGAGTAGCAATAATACAAGAGAGGCAAACTCTAACCACTCTGAAAAGAACAATCCCACACGCTCACAAACTGCAAGTTCTAGACCCACCAGACCCCCTTTCTGACCAAGAGAATAACCCATGGAAGAAAGAGATATCAATAGATCCCCCGAAGAGGATATAGATGAAATCGTTGCAACATATTATAGGCTTGATCCCGAAATGAGGTAGCTTGTGCCTTTTATAGATTATTGTGAGGCCAAACAAAGAGAGGCCCCTAGAAGGGAGAGAAATGACCAAAACGAAAAGGATCTCAAGAGTAGGGTAAGTAAATGTAATGTCCCCTTCTCATCAGTGATCTGTTCTGACACTCATCAGCCTATTCCAGAATCCTGTAGGCTTGTTTGAGGTAAAATTAGGGTTTCCAGTTCTGAGGTTCTAAGGTTTTTCAGGGAGTTTACTATTTATAGTAAATTCCCATTTTGGCAGTATGAAGATTGTCATCTTTCAGGACTTCATTCCCAGTTGGAGCAATTATTTGAAGTCAGACTCTGGCTTCTAGAAGTTTTATTTGGTGAATTTCATAAATAAAGGCATTAATGTTTTAAATTGTAGTTGACCCTTGGCCTAGGAGAACAACTTTAAGTTGTGTTTAAAAAGAGGGACTTGGAATGGGGGACGCCTTCATGGGGTGTTTAATATATTTCAATTATCATCAAATGCCTTGGGAAAAGTGGATGCCAACTTTAAAAGAGATAATTTTAAATTAAAGTAAAGTTCATATTATGCAAAAAGGGACGCCACCTTGAGGAATTAATTGTTTTTGGAAATTTGAAAAGACTCCTGTGTCTTTTGGTGTGCTTTCTCAGGAATTTGGGGAGTTTTGTGAGCTTCTATTTAATGAAGGGTTTTGCTCCAACCTTGGATCCTTGAAAATTATGCTAAAGTTATGCTGTCGGAATGACAATTGATATTTTGCTTCTGAAATATTCCCCTTAATTTTTTTCTCAAAATTTAACACACAAACCAGCAACAAGTCACTGATTAGCGTTAGCTCCAAAAGCAAATCAGCATGGAAGTAACTCTAACCAAGAATGTTCACCAAGATCCCAATATGGGCGAGGTGATAGCATATGGTCAGAGGATCATTAGGAGTAAACTGAACTGAAATTACAATTCATCTGCTGATGCAGGCATCCACAAGCAGTGGGGATACTCCACTTATTCAGTGGGTGAGATTTTTACATTATTAAAGGCGGCAAGCCAGCCATTTAAATCCTCACTTCCACTTATTAACGTGGGGGGAATACAGTCCACACAACCACTTATTTAGTGGGGGGAAACTTACAATTAAGAAAGATGATTATTTAAACTCAACCACTCAATGTGGGAGTATGAAATTTAAACTAATTGCAGCAAATAAAATAAATAGCTGTTAGTACTACTAATCAGCTTTACAATGAATTAAACAGCTGCAAATAAGAAAGATATGCTTCCAAATCAATCAATGGTTAGAGTAACACTTCCTCTAACTCTTACAATACAATAATGATATAGAAATGAAGCTCAAACCAGCATTATATCAAAAACTAACAAGTCTGATCAGAAATAGAGAATACAGAAAATCAGACCAGCAAACTGTACATCAAATGAAATGCACATAACTTTATCAATTTACCTCCAAATTGAGTGAAATCAATTGCAATGAACCTCTAGAGGATAGGCGCCCATGTCATGATGATGAAATAGCTTCAAAAAGCAACCATTAATTTACTTGCACAATTCTCAATGCTCCCAACATGGTACGGCCCTTAGCAAGGGCGATTTTGCAAGATTAAAAATAAATACTTTGAAATAAATTCTGATCTTCTATGGGAAGGGGCGCCCATGTGCTAGGAATGTATATCTTCAATACCCAGAAGCAAATAAAATTCATACTAAAAGCTGTATACAAAAATCACTTTCAGCCATGATAAACCAGCAACATAAAAAACTGGAAATATCTCACCAAAACTCCACAATAATGCTCAATATGTACTTCTGGATGAAGCACACTCTCAATCCACCACCTAGGGAACCATAGTTGCAGGCCCGAAGAATGGAGTAAATTTGCTAAGCTTTCCCTTAGCCGGATTTTGGATTCATTCCAGCAGTGTAACTTTGCTCTCCAAAAATATGCATAATCAACTCTTCAAACAGCAGCAATATATAAACTTCAATTGGAAAATGAAGCAACAAGAACTCTTCAAATTCCAAGAAGTTGAATCACTTCAACTTCCAAAAGGGATGCCACCTTTTTGCATTTTACTTTTTGAAATAATATAATATTACTCAACCTCCTTTTCATTTTGCAACAATAAAGCATTTAATAAATTATTAAATGCACAATTGACCCCCTTAATGGCCCCTCTTTTAAAACAACATGAAGTTATTACTCCTAGGCGTGGGGTACAACTGAGAAACATGAAATTTGACTAAGTATAAAAACTCAGTCCATGGAGATAACCAAAACCAATGCCAATACTGAAACTGATGGATAGCAAGATGACTTGAGCTAAGCTGCTGATGATGCTACTGCCAAATTTAGACTTACTAAAAATAGCCAACTGCTATAAATAGTAAGTTCACATCAAAACAACAGATAGCCAAACTGAACACTAACCTGCTAAGGAATGAACTGCTGCTAGACAGATACTGCCAAAAGATAGACTTGCTAAAAATAGCGAATTTCTATAAATAGTAAGTCTGCACAACAACCTCTGAACGCCAACTGAGCAGTATCTGAAAGAGGAAACCCTAATTTTCCACCTTAGATTAGCCTACGGATTTCCGGAAATAGGCTAAATCCAAATGAAGAGCATATGGCCAAAATGGGGACATTACAGTCCGCCCTTCCCAAAATTGCTTGTCCTCAAGCAATTCCAATGCCAACCTGAAATCACCATACTGAACCAAACTGAAACTGAATGTGATCCCTGGGCCCCAAATCAACCTAAGTGAAAGATAACACCTGCTGATGTAAGCATTGCACTGCTGGATGCCAACAAAAGAAATCACCAGATTAAAATTAAACTGAAACATCATGGGAATAAATTCTAGAAGACCATCATTGGCTTCATCATCTTCAACTATGGAATAGAAAACCCAAGTGATACCAGGATTCCAAAACTTTCTCAGGTACACTGTTCCTCTAATCCGTTGCGCTACTCTGATTAAAACAACTGAATAGTCAAAGTGGATCAACATGTCATAATCCACAAAAGACAATGCACCAAAAATGTTAGTGCCTAGGTCCCATATCAGTCTGTAGGACCTCCAAATCTTGCTGTCATAATTCTGATCAGCAACAAAAATATTTTCAAACATGCTTCTAAACCAATGCCAAACCAAGAGCAAAGCTCCACATTCCATCCCTATCCAAGAGGATGCACAATGCTTCCTTTGAAGCAAACTGATTTCACTGAAAGAACTCCAAGAAATATTCACATATCTCACATCAAGAGTCTCAATTTGACAAATCAAATCAGCTAATAACTCGCTGTCCCAAAAAGTAATGTATGAGTTGGTACCACAAAATTCACTGTCAACTATCAATGAACAACCCATACTTGAACTTTGACCATACAGAAACATTCCCTTGCTTATTTTTGGCAGAAATTCAGTCCAAATAGGAGGTGGAGAGGCCTGGAAATGAAGTAACCAGCTTCCTAAGAGGTCTGAAATAATCATCTTGAGATCTGATTTTTGGAAAATCAGCATCCAAGAAGACAAGCAGCAGCTGCTACAAAAGAACTTTCCATCAAAATGAGCATAACTGCTCATGAACCAAGCTGGTGGCACTTTTAGCAAGAGACCCCATGTCACCACAAACCAACTTTTGATCATATTTCCTTCCCAGAACACCAATGTATGATCAGAAATAAAGAGGCAATGACATAGAAAGAAGGAAGCAGCAAACATAAAACAAAATTTTTGACACTTATCTCTCCATCCAACCTTCTTTTTATGCATTCCATTCTTCAAAAGAAAATGCTTGAGATCCCAAACACTGATTTTCAATTGAAGACATTTTCCAACACATAAGCAAATGGTCACAACTACACTCTGAATATTATATGCTGGTCTATCTATTTTGAAATTACCTTCTTCCCAAGTAATGCCAGGATCCCAAACTAACAACCATGGAGAACCACTTCTCAAACTGATAATTGCTCTCACACGAATCCTTTGATTCACTCGTTCCATCTGCAATGCCACTTCTTGAAATTCCAAGAAGTATTCAACCAACCTTTGTTCATTGAAGAAATCAAATCCAAAATCTTGTGATATGACTTGCCGGAAAGATTCCACAAATCCTTCATCAAATACAATTCTGAAATCTATCACTCTAAGAGAAGATGGTGATGAACTAAAATCTGATATGAGCCTCACAAGCATCCTCATCAAAAAATAAATTAAACCTTCATCAACAAACCCATCAACTCTTTGTTGATGAACAATAAGAATGCCTTCATTTCTTTGTGTTTCAAGAGTTACCAATTCTTGCCGAGTGGATGCACTAGGAGCAGCAATAGATTCAACTTCATGCAACTCACGTATCAACTCTCCAATGCTGGAAGACAAACTCAAATCCCCTTCTTCAGTAATCTCTGAAGCAATTTCTTCATCATTTTCAAAAAGAGGATTTACATAAACCTTACTAGCACCTTCTTCATACAAGAGATTGTCAAAAGCTTGAAAAACTTGAGAATTTGAATGCTTTGGTCTCTCAAGACAGCATTCCAAATCATATGTTTCTTGTATGAGATCAAGCTCATCAAGAATTTCTTGAAGCTCCTCAGCTCTTCTATTTATTTCTTGCTCCCATGAATATTGAACAGCAGAAATCTGATTCTCTGCTTCAGTTAGAGTCTCATGCACTTCTTGTAACTTTGCTTTGGTAAGCTCATTCCACTCCAATGCCTTGTCAGCAATATTGGCCACTATGTCTTTGTCACGAAGGATGTGCAAAAGACTAGATTTAATTTCCTCCAAAGTAAATTTAATAGACTTCATGTCATCAATAGAAATGCAACATACAACTTCTCCCCTAGGCACATCATAAATCAACTGTTCTACATGTCTATGAATTCTATCAAGATTTGACAAAATTTGAATTCCATTATTAGCAATGTGTGAACTTGAGCTGCAATCATTATATACTGGTTGAGATGATGTAGAACAATTTTGATGGATAAAGATTTCAAAAATGGTTTGAGTTGTACTCCTCAACTTGTCTCGCATATGGTGAACACTCTTCATCATTCCATCCATAGTGCCTTCCAATTCCTTAGCTTTTTTCCTTAGCTTTATTTCCGATGAAGAAAAATCTGCCTTATAACTACTAGAAATTTCACCTTCCATGTTGTCTCCTACACATGATTCTAGGGAGTTAGTCAAATCAGCTTTGGAATAGGAAGTGACTACTGCTTCCTCTATCTCTTTCTCCTCTTTAGCTTGACTTTCAAACGAGCATCCTTCGGAATTGTGAAGAAGCAATTCGCTGATTGAATTCATAACTCCTTCCATCCCAACTTCTTCTTCATTTGGATCTGCACTTATGGCCTCTTCATGCATCTTTGTTTCAACTTTTGTTTCCAAAAGTTCTTTCTTTGAATCTTCAACATGAGGCTTCTTAACACAAGCCAATTCACTGTTCTCCTTTGTAGAAAACAAGAGTACTTCACTAGTCTTCAAGGCTTCCATTGACATATTACATTCTTCTATAGAATGCTTGGATAAGTGCAAATTTGTGGATACCCCTTGAACTTTTGCAATGTCTTCAAAGGGATTCCAACTTTCATCCTCCTCTTCAGCTTCAGAAATCTCCTTTTTGTTCACAACAATCTTCTTCAAAAATGGTTTCAACTTATCTTCACATTGACTGAAAATTTCTTTAACAAACAAATCAGCAGTGGGAGAAATCTGCTCTTCACGTTTATAAGCATCCAAGAGAAGAGTTTGGACACTTTCAGGAAGACTATCAGCTTCTTTAATTGTAGAGACCAGAACATTTATGACAGCTGCAAGCATACTCTCTTCTTGCTCATTCCAAGTCGAGGTGAAAAGATAATTAAACAAGTGATAAATCTGATTCTCCATCTCAAATTCTATCAATAAGATACAAGCACCAACTTCAGAAAATGTTTTTAAAACAGCAGCTCTTCTTGAAAACAAGCTACTACAAGTTTCATCCAAATTTTGAAAACATTCCACTATCATATTTAATATGATCTTCGTGGTTTCAACATCATAAGGCAAATGGGGATTTACAATTCTTATTATCTCCATGAAACAAGAAGAAATCAGCAACTTGGTCTCTTCATCAGGATGCCCCAACCAATAGGGCTGATTCAAAGAATTCACTGCAGGGGCTAGTGCCAACTCCATTATCTCTGAAGGTGATGGCTTCACTTGTCTCAAACATTGTTCTAACAAATGAAGAATGTTCTCTTCATTTTCTCTTGACTGAAATTCTTTACTAAGTCTCTTTCCAGCCATAAACAGAGTCTCAGCCAACTTCATCTCTTCTTCATTAGCCATGCCTAATTGCCAACTTTTGAATACCACAAGGAGTTGAACTAGAATCTGCTTTGACTTTTGATGTAGTACCGGAGATCTCTTTCACTCTTCTGCCTAAACATGAAGCACTGATCAACAGGATGGCAGGATCTTCTGCTCTGATACCACTGAAATATTCCCCTTAATTTTTTTCTCAAAATTTAACACACAAACCAGCAACAAGTCACTGATTAGCGTTAGCTCCAAAAGCAAATCAGCATGGAAGTAACTCTAACCAAGAATGTTCACCAAGATCCCAATATGGGCGAGGTGATAGCATATGGTCAGAGGATCATTAGAGATGGCCAGACTGGAAATTACAATTCATGTCCTGGCGTCTTGAGGCATCCTGGCGGAGTGGGGATACTCCACTTATTGAGTGGGTGAGATTATCACATTATTAAAGGCGGCAAGCCAGCCATTTAAATCCTCACTTCCACTTATTAACGTGGGGGGAATACAGTCCACACAACCACTTATTTAGTGGGGAGAAACTTACAATTAAGAAAGATGATTATTTAAACTCAACCACTCCGTTGTGAGTGCAATTTTAAACCTAATTGCAACAAGAAATAAAAGTCAAATAAAATTTTGTTAGTACTACCTAATCAAGCTTTTCCAGTAGAATTAAAATAGAAAGCTGCAAATAAAACTCATGTTTGATCAATCAGCCGGGACAGGTAACACTTCCTCTAACTCTTACAATACAATAATGATATAGAAATGAAGCTCAAACCAGCATTTTATCAAAAACTAACAAGTCTGATCAGAAATAGATAATACAGAAAATCAGACCAGCAAACTGTACATCAATGAAATGCACATAACTTTATCAATTTACCTCCAAATTGAGTGAAATCAATTGCAATGAACCTCTAGAGGATAGGCGCCCATGTCATGATGATGAAATAGCTTCAAAAAGCAACCATTAATTTATGCACGAATCCCTATGCTCTCCAAAAGGTACGGCCTCCTTGCAAGGGCGATTTTGCTTAATAAAATCTGAAACTTGGAATTAAATTCTGATAACCTCCAAATATGATCGCCTCTATCATAGAAATGCAATGATCAAATACCCAGAACCAAATAAAATTCATACTAAAAGTTGTATACAAAAATCACTTTCAGCCATGATAAACTAGCAATATGAAAACTGGAAATATCTCACCAAAACTCCACAATAATGCTCAATATGTACTTCTGGATGAAGCACACTCTCAATCCACCACCTAGGGAACCATAGTTGCAGGCCCGAAGAATAGAGTAAATTTGCTAAGCTTTCCCTTAGCCGGATTTTGGATTCATTCCAGCACGTAACTTTGCTCTTCAAAAATATGCATAATCAGCTCTTCAAACAGTAGCAATATATAAACTTCAATTGGCAAATGAAGCAACAAGAACTCTTCAAATTCCAAGAAGTTGAATCACTTCAACTTCCAAAAGGGATGCCACCTTTTTGCATTTTACTTTTTGAAATAATATAATATTACTCAACCTCTTTTTCACTTTGCAACAATAAAGCATTTAATAAATTTATTACTTAATGCAACAATTGATAAAGCATTTAATAAATTATTAAATGCACAATTGACCCCTTTAATGGCCCCTCTTTTAAAACAACATGAAGTTATTACTCCTAGGCGTGGGGTACAACTGAGAAACATGAAATTTGACTAAGTATAAAAAACTCAGTCCATGGAGATAACCAAAACCAATGCCAATACTGAAACTGATGGACAGCAAGATGACTTGAGTTGAGTCACATGATGCTAAATACCAAATTTAGAATTTGCTAAAAATAGCCAACTCCGCTATAAATAGTAAGTCTAATGTTTCAAATAGATAGCCAAACTGAACACTAACTTGCAAAGGATTAAATTGCTGCTAGACAGATACTGCCAAAAGATAGACTTGCTAAAAATAGCAACTGCTATAAATAGTAAGTCTGCACAACATCCTCTGAACGCCAACTGAGCAATATCTGAAAGAGGAAACCCTAATTTTCCACCATAGCTTAGCCTACGGATTTCCGGAAATAGGCTAAATCCTATTGAAGAGTGTAGGGCCAAAATGGGGACATTACAATAAGCTAGAATGCAAAATTATGAATTTTTGATTTTTGCACGACAATCACGACAATCTGAAAACAAGGACGCCATGCTTCAATCTGCTCATTTTTCATCTTGATTTTGATGTTGATCTGTTGAGTGTTGTTAGACGCCTCCAAACAAGGAATTTGTAGCCTTCAAAATAGATTGGTTTGCTTCTAGACTCCCACGTGCTTCTTCCCTTGGCTATATGGCCTGCTTAGCTCACATGTGCCTCATTAAATGCCCCTTTTTTCTTGTTGAAAACGTTTGGTTTCTTTTGCAGATCTGTACACCTAAATTTGGTGAGGAACCAATGTCAATTTGCAATCTCAAAGCCCCTTCTTGTGCCTCCTAAATTGTACGACCTGTTGCAATAACCCTGTGCTAGGTAGGAATTGTGTAATTGCCAGATTTGACCTTTGTCTTATTCAAACTTGCTGATGTAAACTGTAAATGCTGAAAGAAACTGCAAAGTAAATCTGTGAATGCTCAGATTGATGGTCTCTGTGTGAATCCATCCAAATTAGAACCCTTAGACGGTCTCTCACGCCTATAGATCATGTCCTAATTGAGGGTTTCCATCCTCAAATCAGCTTGAAATTTCATATCAGCAACCCTGTGCTCAGTTTTTTGTTTGTAAATGATAAACTTGGATGAAGAGAATGATGATCTTTTCTCTCTTTATGCCTTCTCCAAATCCCGTGCCCAAGTTAGGGTTTTGCTCCTTTTAATAATAAAATATTAATTATTGCTTCCTCAAAAATCCACACCAACTTTAGCTTGCACAATAAACTAATATTTTAACTTGTCTTGAAAAGCATCCCCCTTCACTTAAATATTAATAAAGTGACTTAAAAATGTATTTATTTAATAAAGTCACTTTATTACTTCAATAATGGCAAAGTTATAAAGTACTTTATCAAAGTAACTTTATAACATTAAATGAATAAGTCACTTTAATAAAAGAATATGATTAAAGTAACGTGACTTAATAACTCAATAAATCTTGGCAAAAGTCTAGCAATAAACTCTTGAGAGTGTCCTGTCACTATTACCAACTGCAAGTGTGTCGTTTCTGACCCTGATATTTCTTACTATAAATAGCAAGTATTAATGGTGAACTCCTGAAATGCCTTCAAACGGTCAATTGAATGCTAGATCACTAAGCTGAATAAGTTAGAATGAAACATCAAGCCTACTGAAGATCCTGAATCTCCCCATCTGGGTCCCCTAAACCTCTCATTAGCCTATGAGAACCGTAGTCATAGGCTAACCCAAATCCCCAAACCACTGGCTAGAAAGGAGACAATACACCAATCCTCATCCATTGCATTAATGAAAATGGTCATTTTCATTCTCCAATGTTGTGTGTACATGTGAGTCCACAACTTTTAAGTTTAAACAATGTTTCTATGAGGAAAAACCCTTTTGGAGAAGTTGCACAGTCAAATCTAGCATTAATGGCACTTCTATGTCATGTCAAGAGGTAGGTGAGGTGAACAATGTAAATAGGTGGGAATGTCAAGGTTTAGGGGAAGACATGTTGGTAGGGAAATTTCTAATACTCCAATAAGGGGAAGGAAAGAGTGAGGTTTGGTGGAAAGGTATGTTTAGATAGCAAAGCTTGAAACCGAACAAAATGCTCACACACAAAAGTCTAAACATAAAAAATTTTACACTTTGGGTATTTGAGACCTAAGAGGCTAGGTTTCTTCAGGCTTAGCTCACCAAAAGAGAAGGGAAATAAGCTTTCAGTCCATAAATTTGAATTTATTGAAAAGGGAACATTACAAGTCCGCCCTTCCCAAAATTTGCTTGCCCTCAAACAATGCATATTCAAATGTTTGTCTCCTGTTGATTGAAACTCTCTACAAAGATTGAAATTCCAATTTATCCTTAGACAATTATGAAACATTGGCCTTTGACATGCATCCAAACGTGACTATGTTACTTGAAATTTTATTGCTTCCCAAGAATCATAAATTTGGCCATCAACTACCACCCACAAAATATTATCTTTCCTACTCTTGCAAGCTCCAAGGCTATCAAGCTTACTATGAGTACTATTGCAATGTTCCCATATGATTGGCACTCTACTTTTCATGAGCAACAAACCAATGAAAATTAGTGCACTTCAAGCACAACATGCCTTGAGTGGAGACATACCAGCGGGTATTTGATGAGCAATATGAAATTAGCAATCTACAAGGTGCAAATGTTTGATACATGCTACTTGATGTATGTGGTATCATTTATCAAATCTCTTTCCATTCACATATCCACTAAATCTACTTGTCTATTTGTTTGCGTGTAATAACTAGTTCTAGAAATGGCCTTGCTGCTACACAAGCAAAACAACTTGGAAATTTGTATGATGTAGCTCATGAACACACTTTCCTAGTCTTAATAGGGAATAAGCAATGGCTGTAACAGACTTGTAGGAAAGATATGTTTTTTACACTCGGATGGAAGGTTGTGTACTCATTGATAAGTTTGAGAACGTCCTCCTTGTTAGTTTTATGATCAGATATTAATGAGCAGATTTTAATTCAAATTCAAACACATAAACACAACATATACTCTGGGAAAACCCTCCACTTGAGGGAGAAAAACCCAGCAACAATATATCACTTATATATTGAATATAAAACAATAGTCTCCTTTACAATGAGGTCGATAATGAGGCCAAATAATTTGCACCACAGCTTGATGCAAACTCAGAATAATATATTACTCCTTTTATGTTGCTAGTATTGATCTCCCTTACTTATTAATTCAGCCTTCTTCAAGAATACGATCTGCTCTTGATATACTTGCTCTTGAATATATGTGAACTATGCAATGAATGAATATCTAATGAATAATGAATACAATGAACAAATGAGTGGCGCACATATATACACAAGGGAGAGATCGCGACCCTTCAAGAAGCATCATGTCGGCCTTCAAAAGAAACAGATGTGTCTCCAAGAAAGTGACGGATGATAGAAGTTGGCTCCAAGAGATTAATTAAATATTAAATAATATTCATGATGAGGTGCCTCCTCACCAATCAATGTCACCATAAATTAAATAGCCTATGGTTATTATTTAATTTATTCTTCAATGCAAGGAGATTGAGGCTGGAAGAGAATCCCAATGCTGTTATGACATCAACACTCCCTCTCAGCTAGGGAGGAATACTTCTAGCTAACCAATGTCATGAAATGACATCCACAATGGTAATACACAAATGTGAAAAGAGCTCATCACGGAATCACTCAACGTGATATCAACCATCATGGCTACTCCCATGTATGGTAAAGCATGTGTGCACAAGTGCCCATCATGGAATCACTCAACGTGATGTCGCCATCTCATCATGACGTTCACCATGGCTACTCCCAGAGGGTGGAAAACACAAGTACAAGAAAATCATTACGGACTCTCTCACGTGATGTTGTCATGGAGTCACTCAACATGACATCCACCATGGCTACTCCCAGAGGGTGGAAACAAGGGCTTTCACCTCAAATCTCTC